>WSPJ01000104.1:0-64664 GCA_009764595.1 Geothlypis trichas
GACCCTGCTCTGCACGACAACCCTGGGCATCCCTGGCTGCTCTGCACAAGAGACAATCAGAGAATGTACTCACAGGCTCTGCAGGCATTGGGATGTTCCAGCTTTAGGAGATGGCTCCAGGAGCTGCAGCTGCATTGTCCTGCAGCCAGAGGTTCCTGTGCCAAGGGCTGGCAGTGATTGTGCCCCAGGCACTTCTCAGCACCTTCCCAGCCCTGACTGATTGAAGCTCTCTGTGCCTCTGTGCTGTGCCCAGGCTGGCTGCAGGCAGTGCCCCAGCCCTGCTGGGCTGCCAGAAGAGCTGCTCATCAAGAGAAATGTGCTTTTGAAGCTTTGCTTGGTTACCAGGAGCTGCCTCTGTGCCAGGAGCCCAGCCCAGCTCAGCAGCACAGACACAGCACAAGGACTTTAATGAGCCTCTGGGGCTTTGTGCTCAGGCCCTGAACATCAGTCCCGGAGAGGGAACTGAAGAAACCTCTCCAGAACTCCAAGGCAGAATCCAACTCCAAACTTTCTTGGACTTTTAATGGGTTCCACAGAGGGACACGACTGAGAAAGTGTCCCCAGGCCCCAGGCAGAGCAGAGAACTGCAGGCAATGATGACAGGTGGGGACAAAGAGAAGCCAAGTCTTGGTGTCCTGGGCCACAGCAGGCTCTGTGCCACCAAGGGCTGGGAGGAGACACCTTGTCCTGAGGCCCTGGGGCCTCCTGGCACAGCCCCAGCCAGGCTGGGCACTGTCAGCCCCTTGTCCTGCCCTCAGCATCCCCCCCTAGCCCACATCCCAGTGGCCTCAAGGATCTGCTGGAAGGAGTCCCTGGGGAGCCTTGCTCAGCAATGGCCCTGGGGGCTCCTGAATGCTCCCTGCAGGGACTGCAGGTTTTTCAAAGGACTTTGGGTTTGGCTTTTGCCTTGGAGTCTCTGAGAGGTCTCTGCAAACATGGCCTCCAATTATCTGCTGTAATTAGTCCCTGGAGAGGCTTTGTCAGTAACAAAACTCGGTGGGCTCATTAATACTTCAAGGTACTTCAGTAATTTTAAGGTACTTGGTGTTTCCTTTTTGATACAGACTCTGTGAGAGGTTTGTGCAATCATGGTCCCAATTATCTGCTTTAACAAGTCCCTTGAGAGCTTTGTACTGACACTTTGAGGAGCTCATTAATACCTTGAGATACTCAAGGTTTTTAAGGTACTTTATGGATTTAAGAATACTTTTTGATACTTTTAAGGATCTTCCTTCCCACACTGAGTCTCTGAGAGGTTTTTGTTCCATCCTGGCCACCAGTTCTCTCTTCCAAGGAGTCCATGAGGAGCCTGTCTTGGCTATCTTCCCCCGTTCTGTTTTACAACAAAGATAGAACTGAAAGAATTTTGTAAATCTTTCTTAAAGCACTCAAACAACCATGGGAAAATTAACAATACAACAACAACCACTAAGAGAATTAATAGTCCTGTTTTAGTAGATATCATCCAACCCTTTTGCCACTTGGATTCGAAGTGTTTATTGACCCAGTCTTTGTTTTCCACTTGAAGCTTCTTGAACCCTTCCTTCAGTACCTGAATGCTCTTGTGATCGCTGTGGCTGGAGAGGTTCATGCAACACACGCCCTCAGAGTCTACACAGCCATGCCCATGTACCCAGAGTAAAAACTCTATTGCTCCTCTGCAAGGTGGCATGTCTGATGGTCTCTGTGTCTGAGAGCAGGCCACTCAATGTGAGGGAGGCAGCATTGGTTTGCTTACTTAACAGGCACCCAAGATGGTCTAATTGTCCAAAAGCTTTAGCTGCAGACACCCAAGGTAGTCCAAATTGGGGGTGCTACCATCCGATACCTGGATTGAAGCTTTCAAAGCCATGTTCTTAATATCATCCAATACTTCTCTGGGGATACCTACTGCTTGATCATCTGGTTGGCTGTCTTGTCCTTCTCCAGCTAGATGACTGATTGTCAATTCTACCCTTGCCTCCTTATTAGCATAGTCTGCTATTAATTGATTTAGTAAACACTTGCATCTTCCTCCCCACAGGGTATATTCTGTAGGTGACAATATGGTCATAATATATTTTAAATCCTAGGGGCTTAAGACATGTGCTGTAAACATGGCCCTCATTAGGCCATTGAAACAAGGTGAGTCCTTCTTATGGTCTTTAGCTGCCGTACACAGATCCTTGATTTCCCCATAAATCAATGGTTGACACCTGGGATTGTGCCCCCTTCTTTCATAACATACAGGGGAAACACGGAGATTTTAGACTATTTGCCAGTCTCCTTCCTTCACTGCTTCTTTGCGGATCCTTTCCTAGGGATCTTCTGGGGTTGAGGGGTGAGGTTGCTCTGGGGCTCTTCTGGGAAGGAAGAATAACTTGGAGCAGAAACATTTGAATTAGAAATAGAGTGACAGTTGGGCTTAGTATCTTTGATCATGGGGTTATAGTGTTGCTGGGGGGTGAGGCAAAGGGTGCTGCCATTTTGTCAGGTGCTGGAGAGGAAGGGCTTTGATTTAGGATGGCGGACTTCTGGGGTGGAGTTCTGCAGGCATAGCCCAGGGTGAAGGTGGAATGATTGACAGTGGGGGTGTGGCCCACAGGCACACAGGTGGAGCCTGGAGGTTTGCTCAAGACGGAAGAGAAGGTTGTGGAGCACGAAGTGGATGAGCCGAGATGGAGGGAGGATGGTCCTGAGCAATATTCAGGCTCCTTTCATCTTGGGTATCCAGGATGTGATGCTCCAAGACCGTGTGGCCATTGCGATCTTGGACAATTGTGAAAGGTCTGAGAAACGCAGGTTTGAGGGGAGGTCCCGAGTTAGGAGTGACTGACGGACTGAGTTTTTGACACACTGCCTGCTGGTGAAGGGTCTCAAGAATGGTGTGGAAGATGGGGAGCATGAGGGGTGCAATGTGGTCCCTTTTGATCAATAGGTTGTACAATTTAATACCCACTGAGTCCCAAAATTCAGTGGTAAGGATTTTGTCAGCAGAGGCGTCTGGAAAATTTTTAATGATCCACGTCATGATTGATTTTAATTTGTTCTTTGAAAATATTAAATCATGATCAGTGAGAATAAAAGCATCCATGTATGTTCCTTTCTACTTTGGACATCTGGCTGCCCATTTTTCTCTTTCTCTGCCTCTTGGGGAAGAGCCACCAGAACACCCCAAATCAATTATGGGGCGTGGGCGCATATTGTGAAAAAACAGTGGCAAAATGGGCAATAAACCTCTTGCATTTCTCCAAACCCACCTGCAATCCTATGCTGGTGAAACCGTTATCGTCCCAGCCAAACCTGGGCAAGGTCCCTTGACGCAACAATGAATCTGCTGGGCCCGGCACAATCCATAGTCCCGGGGAGCACTGGCCTATCCATCAGCTAACCCCAGCTGACGTGACTGACACAGGGAGCCCTGAATGTCACGGTCCCTGTTCGGGCACCAAATGTCACAATGAAGGTGGCAGCAATAAACCTCTGGTTCCCTGACTTCAGGGCAATGGTGGCAAAAATGAAAAGGGGCGGTTTTGATGGAGTTGCCCAAAAAAGAACTTTAATAACAGGATGAAAAACAATTATCATTGAGAAGTCGAGCACAGTATGAGGGGTAGGATCCTAAGACCTGAGACAAAGGGGAAGCAACATCATAGAGGGCTAGAAAGCTAGAACAATAACCATATAGAAGAAACATGTAACCAATAAACCAACAGGGGAGTAGAACTTGGACAACTTAGCATAACAACACTAAAGGCTTATGGGGGAACTCTCAAGCTCACACTAAGTTAAAAGAATGATTCCTAGCACTTGAAACTCATGCCCAGCTCTTCCAGGGTAAAATCTGACTGACTCTGAGTTACACCTGGGCTAACTCCCACACTGCTGATTTGCACTGGCCCCTTGGGAACATGCAGCCCAACAGAGCCACAATGATGTCCTTGGTTCCACAAGGCTCCACAGTCTCACAATGGTCCCTTGGATCCATGGTGCTCCGCAGTGTCACAATGGCTCCTTCATTTCACAAGGCTCCCAATGTCACATTGATCTCCATGGGAAGGAAATCACGGAGCCCCCATGTTTCAGGAGCTGATGAAAGGCAGCCACCATAGGCCGAGGCCAGCCTGACCTGTCTGTCATGGCAGGTTTGCTTGAAGCAACCCTTGGATATCCAAAATTATGAATGTGGAGTCCTAATTTCAGACTTTTGTACTTGGAGAAGAAGGATGTTTTTCTTCCATAAAAAGAAAAGCAGAGGGCCCTTTCCAGTGTTTGGAAAACGTGAGTTTGGCACTCATGTTGCCTTCTTGGAAGGTGGGCGACCTGGTTTGGAGAACAGCACCGTGACCCCAAATCCTCCTTGGGTCACTCGGGCCAGTGATGACGCTGACACCAACGTGGTGGATGGTTCAAAATGCCTTTATTAACTCATCTCGAGGGGTTTTATAGTTTAGGGGTCTTCTACGTCAGAAAAGGGGCTTGGTTGTGTTCCTGAGGTTAGTACAAGGGTGGAAAGTTACTGGCATCTTCTATGTTAGGGGGGGCTACAGGTCTGGCTGCATTCCAGGGTGATCATTATCTCTGGGGAAGAGGGGGAGAGGGTTCTGTGACTCTCCGTAACAACCCGGGATCTTCTGAAACGCCTGTCCCTGCCTGTCACACTTCTCCCCCTCTCTTCCACAAATGAATGAGGTAGTCACATATAAATATATAGGCACTAAATGAGGTAAAAGGTTGGGGTTTAACAAGGGAAAAGGGTTTTGGGAAACCTGAGTAAGTTTCTGCCAGGCAAGCCTTCTCGTGACCAGCAGCGTTCCCTGTTGAATTCACAGCATCTGCTGTCGTACTACGAACAGGATGTCAGTCCGTTCCAGGCGGCTCCGAACAAATGAGACTAGCTTGTTCAGCAGGCATGGTCCGAAGGTAACAGCTAAAAGCAGCATTGCCAGCGGACCTGCTAGGGTAGAAATTAGGGTGGTTAGCCATGGTGATCGATTGAACCAGGATTCGAACCAGCCCTGCTGGGCTTCCCTGTCCCTCTGCCTCTGAGCCAGTCTGTTTCGGAGCTCTGCCATGGAGTCTCTGACAACTCCTGTGTGGTCTGCGTAGAAGCAGCATTCCTCTTTCAGGGCGGTACATAGGCCTCCTTGCTGCATGAGCAGGAGATCCAGTCCTCCCCTGTTCTGCAGGACCACCTCTGAAAGTGAGGAGACTGACTTCTCCAGAAAGGATATGGATTTCTCAATCCTCTGCAGGTCCTCATCATTTGTCATCTGCAGCTGGGACAGTCCTTGGTGTTGAGTCGCTAGGGCCAAGACACCTGTTGCCGTCCCTGCTGCTCTCAGGCTGAGCAGCATCGCTATAGTTATGCCTGTTAATATTTCTCTTTTGTGGAGCCGGCTGGGTTCTTCGAAAAGGTGATACACCTCTTCGTCTGAGTGGTACAGGACCCTAGGGACAATCAGAACTTGGACACAAAAGTTGTCATTGAATTTGGCAAGGAACACACAGGGACTCACTCCAGATCTCTGGCAAACCCACATTCCAGATGCGGTTGGGACCACCCACTTATTATTCTTCCTGTCGGGCTCGACTACTTCGGTGCAGACATTGCCTCTCCGCTTAGCTAGGGTTGCATTGCCAAAGCATCTGCCCCGACCTGTGACCTGACTCAAGGTAATTCCTTTTCGGGGTGTGTCCCACCTGTACTGGCGAGGGGCATTGGCTGTGGAATAATTGAAGGGGGTATCTAAAGCGACTCCTTCGTAAAAGGGGGGTTTGACATCATAACAAAGCCAACAGGAGTTGGTTAGGTTAGGGTTAGATTCGTTCAGGGATAGAAAGGTAGCTTCTAAGATGCGAAGGATTGGGTCCGAGTCTGACCCGGCTGAGCGGCCTATCTGGAATGCTTCCGCGGCGCCGGTCGGGACGTCGGTGTCCCTTGTGGGCAAGGCTTTGGGGTAGGTCATGTTTCTCCCTTTCTGCGTGCTTTTAATCACTTTGTTGGGTCCGACTGCTCGGGGTGCCGACGGTTGGAGCCTGTAATTCGTACATTCACCCACTGCTTCGACCCTTGAAGGACTGCTGTCCACGCTTTGCCCACGGCCCAGCTAGGATGATTTGGCTGTAAAACTGTCATGTTGTAATGAGTGCATCTCCGAATTTGAGGGGTCTTATGGTGGTTTCGGTAGTAACTTCCCTGAAGGAAGACGGGTGTTTTGCAACCTGCAGGTGCCCAGGTGAATTGTAGGAACCTGTCGGGCTCTTGTGGGTCCCACCCAGGCCCTGACGGCCTGGCGTCCATGACTATTGTTTCGCAGCCCCAGTGCCCACAGTGTCCCCACCCTGGGTTATTACAGTAACTTTTTCCTGGGTTTGAAGCTGGGCACCAATAGGATAGGTACATGTGTGTGGCATGTGAGGAATGGGGGTCTACCTTTGGTTGTCCTGGAAACAGGTCGGTAACACGAAGCACGAATGATGGGGTGTTCGGTGTGGTGGTGTCTCCGAGCATCTTATCGTTGGTAAGATGTCGCATGACCCACCTGAAGGGCTGATGGGGGTAGTGGTCTGGGCTGGCTTGCCCTCTGGTGACAAGGCCTAGCAGCAATATCACACAGAAGCACTGTTGCTGCTTGGGCCTCACCCTTGGGGGTCTCTCAGGCACTGTCTGGCGGCTTGGTGGTCTGTCCTCTGGAAGGGGAATGTACGCGTCCCGAGGGCGTCCTATTAGCATGTCCTGTAAACAGAAACTCACAGTTCTCATCAGTCTCATCCTGCCTACTGTGAAGGTCAGGTTTGATGGACCTGAGCGGGCACCACCTAATTTTGCCGTCCTTTTTGACAGCTGCGTACCCTCGCCCTGTGAGTACCAGTTTCCAGCCCTCTTCCCATTCCCCTAGTTCATTTTTGATCACCACCTGTGGGCCTTCCTCTAGTGCTCGAGTGGCCCAGTGCCTCTGGGCCGGACTGTTTGTTTCATGCCCCCTAGGGAATTGGTTTACCACTAGCAGTGCAGTTGCTAGTATGCGCGCTTGGTCACTCGTGGGAATGGCATTAGTGTAGCCTTCCGTCTTTGCTAGTACTTCCAGCTTATTTTTCAGGGTCTGGTTTGCTCTTTCCACGATGGCTTGTCCGGTGCTGTTGTAGGGGATGCCGTGTACCAAGGTGATGATCCATTTCGAGACGAATGCTTGGACTGTCTTTGAGATGAAATTTGGACCGTTGTCTGTTTTGATTTGTTTCGGAACTCCGAGCCATGCCATGGCTGTCAGCCAATGTTGGATTGTCGCTTTGGAGTCGGTCTTGAGGTGCTGTGTGGCCACGATCATGCCGCTGTACGTATCTACAGTAACTGCGAGCCACGCTCGGGGTTTCAACAGCTGGCATTGTGTAAAGTCTGTTTGCCATATCTCTGAGGCTTTGAGGCCTCTGGGGTTGACGCCACCTGACCACAGTGGTGACTTCTGGCAGTAGGGGCACGTGGCAACGACGTGCTTTGCGTCCGCGGTAGAAATCCCACACCTTTTTGCGAGCGCTTTAGCTCCGATATGAAGGGATTCATGCAACTGGCGAGCTTCTATCAGCGTCCAAATGCCTTTTGCGGCGGCGTCAGCCTTGTCGTTGCCTATTTGATAGAATCCTTTGATCGGGTCATGGCTGTTGACATGGATGACAGATATGGTGCCTTTCCGTGAGTAGAGTGCTTCCTCCAGCATCATTGCCGCTGTGGACACTGACACACCTGGCCTGGACATAGCCAGGCAGAGCTTGGCCACAAATATGGAGTCAGTCACAATGTTAAGGTGTTCTTCTGGGAACAATCCACACGCTAACACCACGGCTGCTGCTTCAAGCTGTTGGGCCGAAAGCGTGGGGTCGATTGTCTTGATGCGTTGCCACAGTTCTCCTGACTGCCATGCTGCCGCTGCAGTGGAGGTCTGCGATGATGCGTCTGTGAAGATGGTTGGCCCTGCCCGCGGTCAGTCGGTTACCTTTGGTGGGAGGTCGATGTCGATGACTGTGAGCAGCCGGGTCCAAGGGGGTTTTTCTGCGTAGCAAGTCTCTCCTCCAAAGCCTGCAAGGGCCACGGCTAGATGCTCTGATATTGTTGTTGACTCCGCGGGGAGCTGTTTGCGGAAGGGCAGGTATATCTTGGAAGGTTCAATGCCCAGATATCTTAGGGCGAGTTTCCTGCCTTTCATGATCAGGCTGCTGAGATATTCGACTCCCGGGGAAAAGGCACGTGACGGTTTCCCCAGGACCACCCATAGAATCGGCTGGGCCTTGTCGGGGGGTCCTTGGGCTAAGGCTCCCACTCCCCCCTTTTTTGTAAAGTGAACGTACAGATCAACTGGTACACTTGGATCCCACCTGGTGAGCGTACTGTCTGACATCTGGCGTTCGATGAAGTTGAGCGAATTTATTGCTTCCGGTGTTAGGGTTTTCTGATCCCATGGGTGCTTTCCTTTCAAGAGTTCGTGTAATGGGTCCATGACCTCGGGTGGGATCAGGACGATGTTGCGGAGCCATTGCAGGGATCCTACCAGCTGTTGCACGTCATGGAGCGTTTTGATGTCTCAGCAGATCTTCATCTGGGGAGGAGTGATGTGGCAGCTTGTAATTCCCACTCCTAGGAAGGTTACACACAGTCCCTTTTTTATTTTGGCACTCGCTACCTCAAATCCATTTGCTTTTAAGGCCTCAGAGATGGTTGATATCAGCCGGTCTACTTGTTCTGTGGATGGTGCAGCGATCAGGATGTCGTCCATGTACTGCACAATGGTTGCAGTTGGATTGCTCTCCCGGACAGGTGCTAGGGCTCGGTCCACTGTGATCTGGCAGATGGTGGGGGAGTCGACCATTCCTTGTGGCAGCATTCTCCACTGGAAGCGTAGGCTAGGCCGCTGACTGTTTGGGAAGACGATGGAAAAAGCAAACCTCTCCTTGTCGTCTTCGTGCAGGGGAATAGAAAAGAAGCAGTCTTTAATGTCAAGCACTGCACAGGGTTGTCCTCTCGGTATCATCGAATTCATGAGCAGCGAAGTTTGTACAGGTCCCATAGGCTGGATTCTCTTGTTCACTTCCCGCAGGTCGTGCAGGAGATGAAAGCCTTCACCGGACCGCTTAGGTATCACGAAAATCGGGGTATTCCATGGGCTAGTGGAGGGTTCTATATGATTCTTCTGTAACTCACGGCTAACTAACTCAATGAGGGCAGTCATTCGAGGCGTTGACAGGGGCCACTGGCCGACCCACACAGGATCAGTTGATTTCCACGTCAACTTGATGGCTAACGGCGGGTATGCGGCAGTGGCCCTCAGAATAAATTTGTCACCCTAACGTCCAGCAGGGCTAGTGCATCCCTCCCCAGCAAGGGTGGGCAGTCCGACATGACATACGTAGTGAGGGCGATAGTTCTCCCTGCTCCTCTCTCGGTGCAGAGGGTTATTGCTACTGGTTGGATGCTTTTGCGGGCTCGGGACAGTCCTCCAACTCCACCCACCATGGGGGCTTCTATTAGTTTCCATGACGGAGGCCAGCGTATGTCAGGAATGACAGTGACATCTGACCCTGTGTCCACCCAAAAGGGAAGGCAGATAGCTGAGTCGTCGGAGCTGTTGTGGAGACGACACACTGCCCACACGATCAGAGGGTGCTTGCCCACCTTCGCAGCGAAGGCCACCCATGGGTCCCGTTCCCATGCTTTCATGGCCAAAGCAACCCAGGGGCCTTGTCTCCAGGGAGCTGTGCTTGGTATTCCTGAGGTGCAGGTGGGTTGGGTTGAGCCATTGGCTGGGTGACAAAGTTGGTCATTTCTTGGGGGGGCAGTGGAAATGGGAGCCCTATACCCCAGTGGGAGTTGCAGTGGCTGGGCCGCACTATGTTCCAGGTGGGAGGGGGCTGGATACGGCCCGGCTGCCCCCCCCCCTTTCCCGTTTCCCTGAGGCTTGGATCTGCATTCCTTAGCTAGGTGTCCCTTCTTTCCACATGCCCAGCATGGTCCCCTAAATCTCCCCTGCCGTGGTGGGGCAGTTGCTGGTGGGCGTCCTAACTGGAGGCAGTTCACTGCCACATGCCCCGCCTGGCCACACTTGGCGCATGCCATGCTGGTTATTGCAGTGTGAACTGCTGCTTGGATCGGGGCAAGATGTTCCTCTTTTGCAACGTGTCTGATCATAGTAGCTAAATTTGACCCAGGTGGCAGTGATCTTAAAATGTCCTTAGTGGCTGAATTGCATTGCTGGCGTAGGCATTCTGCCAGAACTGGGCCCTTCGCCTCTGAGGGCAACGCAGAGGAGTCTAATGCTGACTGAAGGCGATCAACGAATTGAGTAAAACTCTCACTCTCACTCTGCTTTATAGTGGACCATGGTGATGCTTTAGCTACTACCTTGGAGGCAACCCGAATAGCTTCTCTGGCAGCTCGAGTTGTTGTCATGACCTCATGAGCCCTCAGGCCTTCAGCCTGTGCCTGAGGTGTTATCATGGTGGCATCTGTTCCCATTAGCCTCTGTAAACTGGAGCCATGCAGAGGGTGATCTGCCCCTGTTACCAAAGCTAGCTGCTTTGTACAATTGTCTTCCCATTCCTGTTTGAAGACTATCATCCCTGCCCCATCAAAGATGAGCCTGCAAGTTTGTTTTATATCAAAGGGTAGCATATCATCACCTCCAAACACGCTGTCAATGAGTGTGGAAACCATGGCAGAATTAATTCCCTTATCTGCAATCGCTTTAGTAATTGCTTGTATATCTTTCGGATTTACCAGAGAGTAGGTCCTTTGGTTTCCGCCTGCCCCCCCCAGGCGGACTGGGAATACTAGTGTAGAAGCTGAGGCGTACTCAGCACATGCGATTTTTATTTTTCGCCAGTCAGTAAGCGGAGTTTGATCTTTCTCTGATATACCCTTAATCCATGCAGGAGCATTGTGGTTTGTGATCTTATATACCACCGGTCTGTTTTTGTTAAAACCAGAATCCGAGTCGGAATCCTCTGACTGGCTTTCGCGGTCTTCCCAGCTCAAGTCAGACTCAGAGCCGGAAGTAGACTGGCTAGATACTTCCGGGCTACTCTGCTTTTTCCTCGGGCTGCGACCCCGCCTCCTGCGGAGGTCGGGCCGTTCCCTCCCCCTGGGCTCCCTCCGCCTCCTGGGGGAGGTCCTTTCCTTATAAGGACCCAGGGAGAACAGGGCGCTCTGATTGGTTTTGTGCCCCTTCTCGGGGGCCGCCCCTCCTCCCTGCTCGCCCGTGCCTGCACCATTAAACAAGTATGCATTTCCGCCCCCCTGCTCCTGTTTTCGGTCCTGCCCGCCTGCTTCGGCGCCATTTTCAAACCCATATGGCGGCGGTGGAGTTTTATCAGGGGCTTCAGGGACCGATGCTTCGGCCGCCCCCCGCGCCTCCTCCGCCAAGCCCCGCCAAAATGCCCACGCGGACTCCCCCCCCCCTCTGATGGTGAGTCTGTTTGCTGAGGGGTGTCCGGCGCTCCAGCCGCCGCGGGGGCCTTCGCGCTCCCGACCGGATCGGGGTCCGCCGGGGTTTGTGTGGCCACGCCTACCCCCAACTGCGGTATAGCCAGCAAACAAGATTGTGCTGCTTTCCAAGTTTCCTGCTCATGCCGAGCCTTCTGTAATGCTCAGCTAACTCTGCCCCACGATTTCAGGGCTTTTCCTGAGCCTGAGGACATGGTATCGTCGGCCAGGGCCTTAATACATTTGTCCCAGATATCTGGGTGTAACACTTCTACCGGACGTCCTATAGCCCCAAGCTCAAGAAGTCTCTTAATTGCAAGACATAAATCCTTGTGCTTACATTCAATACCCCACTGTGTGTGTATCTCACTTACGACCTTCGCGATGGCGTCCATGCTCCTCGCGGGTCCCTGGAGGTGTCCCTCCCACTGCGCAGGCCAGCTGTGCAGCTGCCAGTCCTTTGTCCAGGCGAACCTCGAACCCTGGGTGCTAAGCAATTCCCGGGTTTTCGGCACCAGATGTTGCCTTTAGGCATGGCGACCTGGTTCTATGCCCAGCACCGTGGTCCAATGCCCAGGGTCACTCGGTCCATATGCTCCTGACACCAATGTGGTGGACAGCAAATGGTGTTTATTCAAGGATCTCGGGGGTTTTTATGGCTTGGGGGTCGCCTGTGTCATTTCCTTCTCTCACATCCGGCTGGGTGCGGCCAGGCACGGAGCAGTGGTCTAACTACAGGGTAGGGAGATGTCCTGACTGACCGTACAGCCCGAAATCTACTGCATGCAGGCCCTAACTCACCACATCAATTATACCTGCTGTGGGATGCAACCTCACAGGCATGGGAGGTGGGACTGTAAACCATACTGGACCTCTATTATTCCTGTTTCTGGCATTCATTTGTTGTCTTTTCCCTTTCGGGATACCAGCAGGATTGTGTCACAAATGCTACAGAAAGCATCACATGGAAAGAAACCAAAGTTCCTCTTTTATTACACGCACCTATGTCAACAGCCACTGTTATAACCCATCCAAATTAAGAACTTGTAGGCAAAATGGAGTCAATTACTGGATTACAAGAAACTTAGGAAAAAGTGGCAATAGATTTGGAACTGAATGTCCAAAAGGAGAGAGATGGATTTGTTTTAAATTTAATCTTGAAGATATGGTTCAAGATTTGGTAAAAAAACCAAAACAAAACAAAACAAAAAAACCCCAAATAATAAATGAAAAGGTAAAACCAGCACAGCAAACTAACTCTCTATTGACTCCAAATTATCTGTTGAATTGTATTACAAGACTCCAAGCAGTTATAGAAATGATAGCAAATAAGGCTGCCCAGGCATTAGAGTTAATATTAAGTCAGCTAAGCCAAACAAAAAGTGTAGTGTATCAGAATAGGCTGGCTTTAGACTATTTATTGGCCAAAGAAAGGGGTGTTTGTGGAAAGTTCAATATATCAGATTGTTGAAAACTGATGACCACAGAAAAGTCATTCTAGCAAAAGCAAAAGAAATCAAAGAAGAAAAAAATATATATATGCATATAATAACCCAGGTACCAGTCCAAAAAAAATTAGAAAATAATGTTAAAACCTAGCTGATGGGGTAATGTATTAGAAGAAATTAAGATCTTTCATTTTATGTGCTACAGCTGTTTATATATTTCTCCCTTGTGTAGTCCCCTGTTTTATTTTGCCAGCATAGTCCAGAAGATGCAAATAGATAAGAAATATTGCTCAAGCCAAATGATTTACAAAGAATAAGAGTGGGGATTGTGAAAAATGTATGTATTTTATGATTGGCTTTTTGCAAATATTAAAATGAATATTATATGTGTTGTGTTAGGAAGTAATGCTGTATTAATTCTCTTAAGTACTGCGTTAAATATAGTTTTAAGTTATAAGAATTGTTAAAATAGAAACTATGCTATATAAGATGCTTTGTTATACAGAAAGGCCTTGCAGCGAGATAGCAGCCACAGGACACCTAAATCTTTCAGAGAAAGGGAATTTATTGCCTTCTTATCAGAAGAAACTAACTTCTTCCCACCTTGAAGGTGTTGTTAGGATTAGAAGGAAGAAGTTGACACTGACCAGACAGAATCCTGTGTTCGAATGGAATTTATGCATTGTTATGTTTGCCTAATTATCCTTCATAAAAACAAAAAACAAACAATATTTGAGATAGCAGCAATTTTAATTAAATAGTTTAGAAAATATATAAATAAGGGATAATTTGGTTCCAATAATAGCACATAAGCAAAAGATAACCGCGGGGTACGGAGTGCAGGGTTCTGGGACCCTCGCCACCTCACGTACAAGCTTGCCAAGTGAAAATTACCCCCTTATATGCCATGGGTTAATACCATCTCCTCCTATTTTCGGTTCGTCATATTTCTATCTCCGCCCTCATCACCACCTTTACCGCGCAGGTGCCACCACTCGGTTTGGTGGTCGCACAAGTCTTTTGGGGGTCGTCTGATGAAGATTTCGTAGTCTTCCTCTGTTCCTTTAATTCACCTTTGGGTTACACATGCGCACCAAGCCAGTACAATGTAAGCCAAGACTAACATATCACTATATCTACATATCAAAGCAATAAATCCCTTATAATTAGCATTTTCTGGGACCCAACCAGGTTTTGCTTCCTTTCTGCTGATTTTTAGCAACTGTATCTTCAGCTTCTTTCCTCCTGTCCTTGTGAACATCTGCCAGGAGTGGGGGGGTGGAGTCCCTCCTCTCCCTCTCTTCTTTGGCATTACCACTTTTAACTATTTTTATTATTCCCAATTAATATAATAATTAATATAATTACTGTACCAATATTGATTATTGTTTCAATTTTATCAGCATGAATCATACCTATTTATCACAATTGTGATGCTGCAGGGCCCCAAGAATCCAAGAACATGGAACAGGTCTGGGTGGCTGGACCTCGTGGGGGCTGCCTGACTGGTCCAGCTGACCTTGGCATGTTGAAGGTCATTCTCCATCAGCCCCTGAAACCCTGGAGCTCTGTGCTTTCCTTTCTGTGGAAAAGAACCATCCTTCTCCTCCAGGGGTTCATGGTTGAAATTGGGATTCCTCCTCCAAATCTGATTATATCCAAAGATTTTTCCCATATGAAACCTGCCATGACAGACAGCTCTGGCTAGCCTTGGCCTCTTGGGGGCCACCTCTCATCTGTCTTCAAAATACTGCTGGCCTGTGCTTTTCTTTCCCATGGAAAAACCATCTTTCACGTCCAGGCATCCATGGCCAAAATTAAGAATCCACCTCCAAAATTCCTTATATCAAAGGACAGTTCCCAGACAAAAGCTGCCCGGACTGTCCAGATTCCCTTGGCTTCCTGAGGCCCAGCTCTCATCTGCCTTTGAAACTCTGGGACTCTGTACTTCCCTTCCTGTGGAAAAGAACTGTCCTTTTCATCCAGATGTCCATAGACAAAATTGGGGTTTGGCCTACCAGATTTCACCTATCCAAGGATTCATCCCTGACAACAGGTCTGGTTGGTCTTGGCCTCCTTGGGGCCGCCTCTAATCAGCCATTGAAACACTGGGGCTCCACCCTTTCTTTCCTATGGAGAACCATCATTCCAGTCCAGGAACCCACGGCTGAAATGGAATTCCACCCCCAAAACTCCCCAAATATCCAAGGGTTGCTTTCAGACAAAAGCTGCAAGGACAGACAGGTCTGGCTGGCCTGGGCCTCTGATGGCTGCTTCTCATCTGCCTTCAAACCCTGGGGTTCTGTGGTTTCTTTCCTATAGAAAAGAACTGTCCCTCTTGTCCAGGTGCTCTTGGCCTCAAGCACTTGACCACTGTATAGGGATGTTGGGCAGGATGAAATTTGGACAAGAAAGTCTCAGAGATATGTGTGCTTACAGAAAGATTTTTGAATGTAGAATCTGAAGAAGGAATAGAAATGAAAGCAAGCCTTGATATAGAAGAAAAGAATTGCTGAGCCAGTCTTACTGGGTAACTAAGAAGGCAGAGGGTATGTTAGTTAGAAGGGGTTTTTATGGCTTAGAGCTTAGATAAACCCACCTCAAACAAGAGGTTTTTGCCGAGCAGAAAGATACCACTGGAAAACAAGACTGCCAATGTTGCAAGTAGAAAAAAGGTCTCAGAATTTTCCACTGCAAGAAAACTGAAAAACAACTTCTAGCTTAAACTGTAACATACTAACTTTTAGTGATTGGGGAATAGTAACATGAATGTAATAATTATAGTAATGATAAGCTATAGGTAAAAGTTAAGGTATAGATTGGTTCTTCTCTATTAAATGCTCAGCAAAGGAAAGTATATAATGCATTGTAACCAAAACTAAAGGGTCTTCAGGCTTGTGTGCAGCTGGAGCTGACAGGCACAGGCTCTGTCACCCTGAACAGCTGTAACATTTTGCATACAATAAACTGCATTTTGAAGAGCCACCTGGAGTCCCACATCTCTCATACTGGCTCTTACTCTACAGAACCTCATGGAACCATGGGTCAGTTGGGACAATGCGAGTCCAAGGACACTGTGGTGACACTATGGAACCTCATGGAACCAAGGGGCCATTGTGACACTGTGGTGCCTCATGGAATCAAGGAGACCATTGTGAAACTTGGAGGCCCCAAGGAACCAAGGGTCCATGGTGACCTTGTGCAGCCCGTAGTGTCAGAGAGGAGCCATTGTAACACAGCGAGGGCGCGTGGAGCTGAGGGGCCATGGTGACACATCAGGGCTTTGTAGAGCCACAGAGCCATTGTGACATTGCAAGGCCTCATGGAAGCACAGGGTCATTGTGACACTGCAGAAGCAAGGGGAACATTGTGACACTCCAGGGCCTCATGGAACCAATCATGTCACTGTGACACTGTGGGGTCCCACAAAACCAAGGGAACATGGAGCAGGTCTGGCTGGCTGGGCCTCCTGAGAACCACCTGACAGGTCCAGCTGACCTTGGCATGTCAAGGGCTGCTTCTCATCTGCCCCTGAAGCCCTGGGGCTCTGGGGCTTTCCTTCCTATGGCAGAGAACTGTCCTCCTCCAGGGGCCCATGGCCAGAATTGGTATCCACCTCCAAAATTCCATACATCCAAGGATTGCTCCCAAGTGAAAGCAACCAGGACAGACAGGTCTGGCTGCCCTTGGCCTCTTGAGGGCTGCCTCTCACCTGCTTTCCAAATACTGGGGCTTGGTACTTTCCTTCCAATTAAAAGAATTGTCCTTCTTCTCAAGGTGTCTGTGGTCAAAATTCAGATTCCTCCTCTCAAATTCTGTATATCCAAGGATTCCTCCATGACAAAAGCTGCCAGGACAAACAGGTCTGGGTGACTTGGCCTCCCAAGAGCCACTTCTCTCCTCTTCTGCCTTTCGAATGCTTGGGCTCTGTGCTTTACTTCCCATGGAAAAGAACCATTCTTCTCCTCTGGGTGTCCATGTCTGAAATTGGGATTCCACCTTCAAAAATCTGTATATCCAAGAGTTGCTCCCAGGCAAAATCTGCCAGTACTGTCAGGTCTGGCTGGCCTTGGCCTCTGGTGACTGCCCCTGCAACACAGGGGTTGGGTTCTTTTCCTTCCCATCACTGTGACACTGTGGGGACCTCATAGAACCAAGGGGATCATTGTGGCACCACTGGAGCCCATGGAACCAAGGGGCCATGGTGACACAGAAGGGCTTCATGGAACCCAGAGACCATGATGACTCTCTTGGGCCTGATGGAACCATGGAGACCAATGTGACCCTTCAGGGCCTCATGTCACCAAGGGGACATTACGACACCTCAGGGCCTCATGGAAGTAGGGGATTATTGGGACACTGTGGGGCCCCATGGAACCGAGGGAACATGGAACAGCTCTGGCTGGCTTGGCCTCCCACGGGCTCCCTGACAGGTCTGGCTGATCTTGGAATGTCAAGCGCTGCCTCTCATCAGCTCCTGGAGCACGGGGACTCTGTGTTTTCCTTGCTATGGAAAAGAACCATTCCTCTTTTCAGATATGCATTGCCAAAATTGGTACTCTTCCTAAAAATTTCCTATATGCAAGGGTATCTCTCAGAACAAAATCTGCCAGCTCTGGCTGGCCTTGGCCTCTGGTGGTCAACTCTCATCTGCCCCTGAAACAGTGGGGCTCTGATTCTTCCTTCCTACAGAAAAGAACCGGCATTCTTGTCTAGGGACCATGACCAAAATTAGCATTTGGCCTCCCAAATTCCATATATCCAAGGATTGCTCCCAGACAAAAGTGGCCAGGACAGACAGGTCAGGCTGGCCCTGTCCTCTGGTGATTTTCTTAGACTCTGAGCTGAATGTTTTCATTTGAAAACACCTTGGAGAGGGCCCAAAGATCTCCCAAGGAGGGGTTTTGAGGCCTCGGGCACATGACCAGTACATATGGACAAAGGACCTCTGTGCTCTCTGCTGTTGTGGTGGTGTGGTTTTGCATCACACAAGTGATGTTCTAAGAGAAGATGCTAGTAGTTTCCACTGTGTCTGAGAAAAAAACGCAATCGGTAATTAGCTTTGAGAATTGACAGTCTGTTAAACCACTAAGGAAACTGTACACACCTCTGTGAAGACACATGGTAAAGATGAGAAAGCCTGGGAGGGTCTCTTTCCCTTCTGGCTGGCACAGAGGTAACAAGGCTGACCCGGCCCCCGTCTCAGCCAGGCCGGGCCGGGCGGCTCCTGCCGTGGGGCCGGGCCCCTTCCCAGGGACCCCGCCGGGCCCCATCGGCTGCCGGGCAGGGCAGGGGAGGCCGCGGGGCCGAGGCCGGGCCGGGCCATGGCTGCAGTTGGGAACATCTGGGCACTGCTGAGCCCTGCCCCGCCGCCAGCCCGGGCCCAGCCAGGATCCGCCTGGGCCCCAGGAGCAGCCCCGGGCCGGGCCGGCTCGGCCAAGATTCTGCCATCGTTGGGGTTCAGCCGCAAGCCCCGGGCAGGGCGAGGAGAAGCCATCGGCCCCCGGCCGTGCTGCTGTTGTGCTCTGGCCTGGCTGCTGAGATCCTGGCCCTGCCCCAGCGCGGCCCATCCTGACACAGCCCCAGCGCAGCCACTGCAGAAACCTCCATCGTAAAACAGCTCCGGCCGCAAGCACCGAGCCCGGCCGGGGTCACGGAACCATCTGCAGGCCCCGGGTGAGATATGAACTCTTTCAGTGCTTCCATCCTCCCTGGAGTGAGAGAAAAGGACAAAGTGCAGGTGCATACAGGAGCAACATGAAGACACCAAGGGCAGTGAAGAGGTAGTTGAGTCCCAGATGGGAGGGATGAGGAGATGCCTTGATCTTGGGGCTGAAATCCTCTTGTAAAGCAATGGAGAAGGATGTAATTGATACATCAGACACTCTTTTTCCTCATAACTCATTGAAAAGTATGGGGAGATGACTTGTCCAGCAAAGGCCTCCATGCTAAAGTAAGCAAATGTTGAAGTAGCTGTGATCCTATAAGAAGTTTAACAGAGAGAGGAGTGATGAGACCCTGTGCCCTCAGGGAGAGAAGATCTCATTTTTCAGAGATGAAGTTGATTTCAGAGATAGATGAAGAGAATCTTTGCTTTCAACATCTCATCTTTAAAATAATACTCCATAAGCTGACATGGCCCATAAACACAACCGTGGGAAAAGCTGTGAAAAAATGGGAGGAACTTCATGATTGCAGGTTTTCTGTCCAGCTGCTATTTGTGGGAATTGAGAGCCATTTCTCAATGACTCCCCTCCCTAAGTGAAGTGAAGAAAGACTATTCTAGAGGTGATAAACTGACTGAAAATTTTAGGTTTTGTCTCTTTGCAGTAAGAAAGAAAAGGTTGTAGGGGAGGAAAAGTGTTCTGAATTTTTTTTTCATTCTTATTACTCTTCCTTTTACTTACTGGTAATAAGCTATTCTTTATACCATTCCAAGGTTTTGAGCCTACTTTGCCTTTCTCCTAATCCTACCTCACAACAGGAAATGAGTGCATTGGTAATTAGCCAACACTGAACACACAGCACTAATTCATGTGTTGGTCAAGAAATCTCACACTGGCAAAACAAAACCACTACAGAAAACTTCATGCTGAACTGAACTAGACCAGAGGGAAATCAATGCAGAGCCATGGTTTGTCAGGACTTGCTTGATTCTAATGAGCCTTGTGGTGCATTTGGAGCTGAGTTCTTGAACCTCAGGGCCTGAGAGGAGATTGCACAAACCTTTCCAGGAGTCAAAGTCAGAAGAAAACTCCAAAGTGTCTCGAGACATGAATGGGTCCCACTGAGGTCCATCCCCAACACAGGCTCCTCATGGACTCCTTGGAGGAGAGAATTGGAGGCCAAGATGGCACAAAAAACTTCTCATAAATTCAGTGTAGAAAGAAAAATCCAAAGTACCTTTAAAACCTTGAGTAACTCAAAGTATTAATGAGCCCCACTGAGTGTCAGTACCAAGCTCTCATGGGACTCGTTAAAGCAGATAACTGGGGCCATGATTGCACAAACCTCTCACAGAGTCTGTATCAAAAGGGAAACACCAAGTACCTTCAAATAACTGAAGTACCTTGAAGTATTAATGAGCCCCACTGAGTGTTGTTACTGACAAAGCCTCTCCAGGGACCAATTACAGCAGATAATTGGAGGCCATGATTGCACAAACCTCTCAGAGACTCCAAGCCAAAAGCTGAATGCGAAGCCCTTTGAAAAACCTGCACAGAGGCTCCTGGCACAGAGGCAGCTCCTGGCAAGGGCAGCACTGCAGAGAGACA
The DNA here is from genome assembly GCA_009764595.1 of Geothlypis trichas. Classification (NCBI taxonomy): domain Eukaryota; kingdom Metazoa; phylum Chordata; class Aves; order Passeriformes; family Parulidae; genus Geothlypis; species Geothlypis trichas. Next base: position 20,175 of record WSPJ01000104.1, read on the forward strand.
GCTCTGGCCAGGAGCAGCTCCTGTGCATAGCCCAGCAGGGCTGGGGCACTGCCTGCAGCCACCCCGGGCACAGCAAAGAGGCACAGAGGGGTTAAACTCAGCCTGGGCTGGGAGCACAGAGCAGAACTCGCTCAGGGCTCACTAGAGCAGAAATCATCCCAGGTTTGAAACAGTAATTCCCTGGCTGTGGGAAGAGAAGCTGCAGTTCCTGCAGGCATCTCCTGGAGCTGGCACATCCCACAGCTTTCAGGACCTTTCAGGAGGACTCTCAGAGCTGTTCCAGGGCAGGGCTGTGGCCCTAGGGCAGGGCTGGCTTTCCCTGCTGCCCCAGCCCAGGCACAGCCCAAAGCAGCTCCTGTTGCCCGGCTCTGCTGCAGGGCTGAGCAGCCGGGGCTGCAGCCAGAGGTGCCCAGGGCTGTCCTGCAGAGCAGGGTCCTGCAGCCCAGGGCGCTGTGCTGGGGCAGGGACTCTGCTGCCTGCCAGGGACAGCTCTCAGCCAGCCCTGGCAGCTGCTCCCAGCACTGGGGAGAAGCTCTGGGGGGAAGGAGTCGCCCTGAGCAGGGCAGGGGCTGCTGCTGAGAGGGGCTGGGTGGGGCAGGGCTGCTCCCAGCTCCAGACCAGCCGGAGCAAAGCTCTGGAGGACACTTCCCAAAGAAGGTAAGGCTGGGATTGCTGTAAAGTTCAGGAGCTTTCCTGAGAGTGTTTTCACTTTCGTGCTTGGAGAAAGATGGGAATTTTGGGGTGATGACAAAAAGATTTTGGGATTTTTTTACATTTTTCATACATTTGTAGCTCTGTAAAATACTATTAGATTACTATTAGTATAATCCTTTCTTTAGTCTATTAAACCCTTAATTAACTCTATTAAACTGCTATTATATACATTTATAACTATAATCCTTAATTAACTCTAGTACATTTCCTAAACTTTCTCTTAGATTTTAGAACATTAAGCTGACTGTCTACATACATTCCTGAAATACTGTCTTATCAGTCTTATTATCAAATACTCTTATTATCAGGAAGAGAACCTACAAAAATTTTTTTCTAATGGACCAGAATGTGAGCAATCACAACAAAACATGAGTGCAAAGAAGCCCTTGGACCTACTCCAATGGGTTGAGCCAGGGGTGTGTAACTGGGGCAACTGAATCTCCTATTGGATGTTCCTGTTAAATATCCTAATTATTCAACCATAATAAATTGTTGAAATCAGGCCCTGGGTGTGCCCCATCCCCACTGGGACACCTGGAAGCTTCCAATTAATGTCTGGTTTTTACTTTACTGTTCTAACCCTGTTGCAAGGGTTTTTTTTCTCTTTTCATTATAGAAACAGGAGAATGAGAGAAGCAGAACAGGAATTGTAATCCCAGAATCCCAGAACATTCTGCGTTTAAAGGGACACACAGGATCACCAAAGGAATGTTTGAACATTTACAGTGACTCCAGAACTGTAACTCTGGGTGCTCAGTCTCTCTGCTGGGAGCCTCCCAAAGGGCCCTCAGCCACTCCTCAGCCCTGGACAGCAGCAGCATCACCTCTGCAGGGCCCAGCAGGGCTCTCCTGAGCTGCCCTTGCCCAGCTGCACACAGAGCCTGCCCCAGCCAGGGCCCTGCACACAGGCAGGTTTCTGTAGGGCCGGGCCAGGGCACACAGGCTGGGATGGGCTCTGTGAGCGCTGGCAGGGACAAGGCTCCTCTCAGCAGGGAATGTCCAGGCCCAGGGAGATGCTCAGGGAAGGAGAGGGGGCTGAAGAGAGCAGTGCTGGGGGCAGGAGGGCACTGTTGGTGTGTGGGAGGTGCCGGGCACAGCTGGGCACGGGAACACTGCCCTGAGTGCCCGGCTGTCTCTGCCCTGCCCTCTCAGGCACAGCACCACAACATCTTCTCTTGGTTCTGCCCTGCCCTGATATTGTCACTGTTATCTGCTGCTCCCAGGGAGGCTCTGGCACTTGCAGCAGCTGAGTCAGGCTCTGCCCTTGGCATTCCTGCCAGGCAGGGCTGTCCATGGGAATGGGGTGTCCAAGCTTCCCTGGCACCTGTGGGGCTGAGGGCAAAGCAGTCCATGGGAAAGGGGAATGAGCTGAGCCCCCTCCCTGAGATCCCATCATGGGCACAGCCAGGGATCTCCTTGCTGTGTCCTTCCCAGCTCTGAGCTGCCCTCCTGGGTGCCAATCTGTGCCAGAGCCTCTGGGAGTTCCCTGAATGTCCCACAGGGAAGGGCAGAGCTGCCACAGCTGAGGAAATGCTGCTGGGTTTGCCAAGGGAGCCGTGAGTGTCCTTGGCACAAGGGGGTGCTGAGACCTTGCCCAGAGACCCTTAGAGAGGGTGAGACACTCAGGGATCCCTCTGCTCTGGGCAGGGTCTGGTTTATCCCAGGGTGACCCAGGAGTGTGATTGTGCTCTGATTGCAGCCAAAGGTGCAAACCCAGGGCAGGTGGGAACAAGCCCATCCAGGCCCTCACCTTCCCTCAGCCACAGGGAATCCTTTGCCTGTCACATCTCTCAGAGGCAAACTCTGAGTGCAGCAGAAATGCTGGGGATTCCTGACATCAGAGCCAGCAATGATGTGTGGGCAGAAAAAAATCCTTAAATCAACTCCTGCCATCCATGTCCTATAGAACTGGGAGTGCAGATGCTACCAAGCCTGTCTGCATTAGGAGTGATTCCCCTGAACAATCCTGAATATCCAGCCTTGTTCCTCTGCCACATGAGCACAAACCCAGGGCAGCAGGGCAGGGATGACTCCTCGAGAGCCCCCACACACAGCCCTGGCTGCCCCTGGCACACTCAGCCAGCACAGATGCAGCTCAGGCAGGGACCTGGGTGAAGGTTTTCCTAGAGCAGGAACAAGGGTGGGTGAGTTCCAGCGGGACAGTCTGCAGGGAATGGCCCAGGTTTGGCTCAAAGCAGCCTCTCCTGACTTGTCACTGTCCTTTTCTCCATAAACAGGTCCCCAAGTCCAGCCTCAGCAAATGTCCAACAGCAGCTCCATCAGGCACTTCCTCCTGCTGGCATTGGCAGACACGCGGCAGCTGCAGCTCCTGCACTTCTGCCTCTTGCTGGGCATCTCCCTGGCTGCCCTCCTGGGCAACGGCCTCATCATCAGCGCCGTAGCCTGCGGCCACCACCTGCACACGCCCATGTTCTTCTTCCTGCTCAACCTGGCCCTCAGCGACCTGGGCTCCATCTGCACCACTGTCCCCAAAGCCATGCACAATTCCCTCTGGGACACCAGGAACATCTCCTACACTGGATGTGCTGCTCAGCTCTTTTTCTTTGTGTTCTTCATCTCAGCAGAATTTTGCCTCCTGACCATCATGTGCTACGACCGCTACGTGTCCATCTGCAAACCCCTGCACTACGGGACCCTCCTGGGCAGCAGAGCTTGTGCCCACATGGCAGCAGCTGCCTGGGCCAGTGCCTTTCTCCATGCTCTGCTGCAAACAGCCAATACATTTTCCCTGCCCCTGTGCCATGGCAATGCCCTGGGCCAGTTCTTCTGTGAAATTCCACAGATCCTCAAGCTCTCCTGCTCCAAATCCTATCTCAGGGAACTTGGACTTCTTGTGTTTTCCATCAGTCTAGCATTTGGTTGTTTTGTGTTCATAGTTTTCTCCTATGTGCAGATCTTCAGGGCTGTGCTGAGGATCCCCTCTGAGCAGGGACGGCACAAAGCCTTTTCCACCTGCCTCCCTCACCTGGCCGTGGTATCCCTGTTCATCACCACTGGCACATTTTCTGACCTGAAGCCTCCCTCCCTCTCCTTCCCATCTCTGGATCTGGCCCTGTCAGTTCTGTACTCGGTGGTGCCTCCAGCCCTGAACCCCCTCATCTACAGCCTGAGGAACCAGGAACTCAAGGCTGCAGTGAGGACAATGATGACTGGATGCTTTCAGAAACATTAAACTGCTTGCCAGTTTCTGCAAATCACTTCTTATAAAAGTCATCTTTGAGACTTCTTCTTGGTTTTATTTTGGAGGTTCTTTTCCTTTTTTTTTTTTTAACTTTTAAAATATTTTCTTCAAAGAAAAGCCATTCCTTGTGCCATTTCTCATTTTCTTTACCTCCACCTTCCCTCTGGACACAGACTGTGTCAATGAGGGGCTGCACTCTCGATGGTTTTAAACAAACTAAGAGGTGCCCAAGCAAAGTTTTCTGCACAGATGACCTTTTGTTGCCTTCTCTGGAACTGCAGCAGCAATGTCTGTGTGCAGAGCTGGGGGCAGATCAGTGCTGGCCCAGCAGCCCTGGTCCTTCTGGCCACACCATTCCTGATTCAGGCCAGGATCCATTGGCCTTCTTGCCCACCTGGGCACACTGCTGCCTCATGTCCAGCCTGCTGTCCATCAATCCCTGCAGGTCCCTTTCTGCCTGGCTGCTCTCCAGCCACTCTGTCCCCAGCCTGTAGTGCTGCAGGGGTTGTTGTGGCCAAAGTGCAGGACCCAGCACTTGGACTTGTTAAACCTCATTTTGTTGGATTTGGGTCCTGGATCCAGCCCGTTCAGGTTCCTATACTCCCACAGATCAACACTCACATCCAGCTTGGTGACATCTGCAAAGATGTCCTTGGTTCCATGAGGTCCCTTAGTGTCACAATGGCCTCTTGGTTACACCAGGCCCTGCACTGTCACACTGGTCTCCTTGGTTTCATGGAGCTCCAAAATGTGACAATGGTCTCCTTGGTTCCATGGGGCTTCACAGTGTCACAATGTTCTCCTTGGTGCTGCAGTTTCACAGTGGCCCCTTGGTTCCATGTGGCCCCAGGGTGTCACAATGGCTCCATGGTCACATGATGTCCCAGAGTGTCACCATGGTCCCTGTGGTTCCACAAGTCCCCTCAGTGTCACAATGTTCTTCCAGATCCCTTAAGGCCCCATCGTGTCACAGTGGTCCCTTGGTTACACAGGATCCTGCAGTGTCACAATGTCCCCTTGGTTCCATGAGGCCCCGCAGTGTCAGAACGGCCCCTTGGTTCCACTGGGCCCTGGAGTCTCCCAATGGTCTCCTTGGTTTTGCAGTGTCAAAATGGTGAAACCCCTTGGTTACACAAGGCCCTGCAGTGTCACAATGGCCTCTGTGGTTCCACGAGGACCCAGAGTGTCACGGGGCACTCCCTGGTTCCATTTGGTCCCACAGCACCACGTTGGATCCCTGGTTCTGTGGGGCTGCACAGTGTCACCATGGTCCCCTTAGTTCCACCAGGCTCTGCAGTATCAAAATGGGCCCAGAGTGTCCCAGTCATCAGAGAGTGACAGAATCAAATAGGCTGGAAAAGACCTTTGGGATCATCAAGTCCAATCAATGCCCTAATACTGCCTTGTCACCCAGACCATGCCACTGAGTGCCACTGGAGAGGGACAGTGACTCTGCCACCTCCCCCCTGGCCAGCCCATTCCAGTTCCCACTCACCCTTTCTGTGAAGAACTTCTTCCTGTTGTCCAGCCTGAGCCTCCCCTGGTGCAGCTTAAGGCTGTGTCTTCTTGTGCTGCCCTCCAGCAGATCCACACTCACACCCAGCTTGGTGCCATCTGCAATTTGTGAATGGGGGACTCGATCCCCTCACCCCGATCATCAGTGAAGATATTAAACAGGACTGGGCCCAGCACAGATCCCTGGGGACAGCACCAGTGCCTGGACACCAGCTGGGTGCAGCACCATCCCCACCACTCTCTGGGCCCAGCCTCCAGCCAGCTCTTCAATCTCCCAGCCAGGAGGGAACCTGCCCAAGCCGTGGGCTGCAGCTTTTCCAGGGAATGCTGTCAGAGACAGATGTCAAAGGCTTTGCTGAAGTCCAGGCACACAACATCCACAGCCTTTCCCACATCCACAGGTGGGTCACCGGGTCATAAAAGGAGACCAGGTTGGTCAGGCAGGACCTGCCACCCCTAAATCCACGCTGGCTGGCTCTGACCCCTGCGCCATCCTGTGGGTGCCCTGTGATGGCACTCAAGGTGATCTGTTCCATAACCTTGCCGGGCACCCAGGTCAGGCTGACAGGCCTGGAGTTCCCCAGATCCTCCTGCCAGCCCTTCTTGGGGATGGGCTCACACTGGCACCTCCAGTCCTCTGGGCCCTCCCTGGGGAGCCAGGACTGATGGTAAATGATGGAGAGCAGCTTGGGGAGCTCATCCACCAGCTCCCTCATCCCCCTAGGATGGATCCCATCTGATTCCATACACCTGTGAGCATCTGAGTGGCTCAGCAGGTCACCAACTGCTTCCTCCTGGATTCCAGGGGGCTGTTCTGCTCCCTGTGCCCATCTACCAGCTCAGGAGAACTCATGTCCTGAGGAAAGCCTTTCCTAATACTTAAAATTGGGACAAAGAACATGTTAAGTAGGAGAGCCTTTTCCTTATCTTTAGTTACTATATTCATAAATCTTTAGTTACTATATTCATAAATTGTTCAGGTTCTCCTTCTCCCTCCTTTTGCTAAAGTTTTTTTTTTCTTCTTTTTTTTTTTTTTTTTGAAGCCACAAGGTTAAGTTCTAATGGAGCTTTCACTTCTCTGATTTTTTTCTGCATGACCTAACAACATCTTTAAACACTTCCTGAGTTGCCGGTCCTTTTTCCCCTTGAGTTCCCACAAAATCTCCATGCCCAGCTAGGCCAGTCATTTTCTGTTCATCTTTTGCCACACTGGGACAGGCTGCTCCTTCTCCCTTAAGATGATTTTCTTGAAATGTGTCCATCCTTCCTAAACCCCTTTGTTTTTAAGAGCTGTTTTGCTTAAAAAAATCAGGACCTGATTTGGTACTCCACAAATCAGCATCCTAAATAGGCCAAAGTCTGCCGTTCCTATATCCAATGTAGAAGTTCTATTGCTGCCTCTTCTTCTTTCAGAGAACATTGAAAACTTGATTATTTCATGGTCACTGTGCCCCAGGCAGCCTCCGAGCCCTACATCTGCCACCAGCCCTTCTCTGTTTGTGAACAGCAGCAGACAGAGCTTTCCTTGGCAGTGGGAGTGTTACCAAAAATTAAGTGAAACAGACAACTCCTTAACCCCAATGCAGCATTAAGCAGCAGTATTCTTTATTCAGCCAGATGCATGGGGGATAGCTCCTACAAAGTTGTGCATGCTGAGTACAGGAAAGTTTCTGTTTATTTTCTGTATTTTGCGCACATATTCATTGATTGTCCCTGACTAAACACACATATGATAATCATTTCCCCAAAATCATTAACACATTTCCCCTCACCTTTACCCATATGTTCTTCTGTCCTGGGGGTCTCTCTGGTGGTCCCTGGTGGTCGTGGACCCCAATGTTCCCGTGGGCCTGGCTGAGCTGGCAGGACACTGAGGCTGCTGAACTTCCAGTTCCCCTTCTCACACAATGGGCATTGTGTGGTTTCCATAGGCCTGGGGTTTTGGAGAACAAGCTCCAGGTGTCAGCTCAGCTGGTGTAGACAGTTTATCATCTGGTAACAAGGTCACAGAGTGGGCTATGACATCACAGAGTGGGTTATGTGAGGTCATTGAGCAGCTGTGGCATCACAGACTGCCTCTGTGACATCAGAGACCCAGCTGTGACATCACAGGGCAGAGGTCTAACATCAGAGTGGAGACTATGACATCACAGACTCTGGTGTGACATCAGAGACCATCTGTGTGACATTTGAGAATGGACTGTGACATCACAGAGCAGGCTGTGACATCCCAGAGGGGCTGTGTGACATCCCAGCAGGGCTGTGTCAGGTCACTGGGTTGGTCACTCTGCCCCAGCTCCCTCTCACAGTTTCTCCCAACAAGTCCAATGCTGTCCATGCCCAGCAGGGTCCCTGTCCCCTGGGATCCCCCCGGCCCACCTGGAGCCACAGCCTCCACCAAAGGATGTTCCACAGGATCCACCCCAGAGCCTGACATGGGGACAAGGGGCCAGGGCTGTGTGACCAGGACATCAAGGACGGGGATTATCCAGGTCACTGTGGCCTGGTTTGGGTTGCCCAGGGCAGGAAAGATGTCTGGCAGCTGCAGCAGGGTCTGGGAAGGGCCTCCAAGGTGGGGCTGGAGCCCTTGGGCTGTGAGCAGAGGCTGAGGGAGCTGGGCTTGTCCAGCCCACAGCAGGGAAGGCTGAGGGGCTCCTCATCCCAGCCTGGCAGTGCCAGCCAGGAGGGGATGGAGAACACAGAGCCAGGCTCTTCACCGGGGGGCCTGGTGGGAGACAAAAGCCAATGGGTGGAAGGGGAAAGAGGGGAGATCAGCCAGGACAGGAGGAGATGAAATGAGTCAGGCTGGTTTCAGCATTTCCTCAACACCAAGAGCAGCCTGACCTCCCTTCTCCATCCACCACTGACAGCTTTGCAAATCAGGAATTGTTCAGGCTGTTTTGCCCCCACACCAGGATGAGCATCCTGATACAAGAACTTAATTGTGTTTATATCTATTACCACATTTGTCTAAAATTAATTTTAGTATGGAAATCACCTGTGGATGATGGACTCATCAGACACTGCTGGGACATTGCACATAGCTCAGGGAGGAGTGTGATTGTTATTAAATTGTGTCCTGTTCAACTGTGGTCTGTTGGCCATGAAGAGAAACTTTCTGTGCCTCTGAGTCCCACCAGTTCCTGACCCCCAAAGGACACAAACCTGATGAGTTGTGGTTCCCACTCCAGTGGTGGCACTTGCACCTCCCTCCATACCCACAGCAGAGCTCCCTTGTCCCAGAAAGTCCCTGGCAGTGCAGGGATGAAGGAAACAGGACAGACTGTGGGGATCAGGGCCAGGGCACAGCCAGGGATTTGGGGTTGTTGTGAGCCCAGGGCAGGACCCAGCCCTTGGCCTTGGTGAATCTCATCCAATTGTCCTGGGCCCATGGATGGCTCCAGCCTGGCCAGATCCCTCTGCAGAGCTTCCTGCCCTCCAGCACAGCCACACTGCCACCCAGCTTGGGCTCACCTGGGAACTGACTGAGGGTGCCCTCGATGGCCTCATCCAGATCAGCAATAAAGAGATTCCACTGACCTGGCTCCAATCCTGAGTCCTGGGGACACCCCTGGATGTGACTCCATTCCTCAGCTGCTCTGAGTGCCAGGGGTTGGATGAGGGAAATGGTGGAGATGTGTGTCAGGAATGCAAAGGGGCAAGACCTGAGCCCCAGCCCCTGGCCAGGCAGATCCTGTCCCTCCCTCCTTGCTCAGGGCTCTTCCAAGGGCACTGGGATGTGGGGATGGGCAATGCCAAGGGCAGGAGCATGGGGCAGCCCCTGCCAGGCTGCTGAGCAGGGACAAGGAGGCAATGAGGCAATCCCTTTTCTCATTCTTATGATTCTTACTAAATTTTCTACTACTATTCTTCTTCTTCTTCATCTTCTTATTCCTTGTTCTCATTCTTATTATTCTTACTCAATTTACTACTACTATTCCTTCTTCCTCATCTTCTTATTCCTATTAATTTTTTAAAATTTTTGGAATATTTTGTGTAAGTTTTTTTGTTTGGTTTTTTTTGGTTTGTTTTTTTTTGTATTTTTTTTGTTTTGTTTTGGTTTTTTTTACTACTACTATTTCTTAAACTCAACTTTAATTTGTTTTGGAGGAATAGTATGAGTCTAAGTCTGGCAGTCACATCCATGGAGCAACAGCTCCCATCTGTGCCCATTCTTCAGGGATATAATCCCAAAGGACCAGCATGGAATCCTTTCCAGATGAGAGGAAATGGCCTTTGATGGCACCAGGGGAGGTTCAGATTCAATATCAGAAGGAATTTTTCTCTGACAGAGGGGTGAGGCATTGGAAGAAGTTGCCCAGGGAGGCAGTGGAGTCGCTGTCTCTGAGGCGTTGAGGAGTTGTGCGGATGTGGCCCTTGGGGACGTGGTGTTGCGGTGATGATGGTGCTGCCAGGGTGCCGGTGGCACTGGGTGAGCGTCAGGGTCTCTTCCCACCTCAATGACTCCGGAATTCCCTGCTGGGCGCTCTGGCACCAGTCGTGTCCCTTGCGTGCTGTTAGGGCTGGCCCCAGCAGTGCCTGTGGGTGCTGGGGAGATGCTCCAGGTGGGCCGGGGCAGCTGAGGCTGCGGGGCCATGTCCAGGCCGAGGTCGCCCTGTGTGGCTCCCTGGGGCCCCGCGCAGGGAGCAGCAGCCGCCATCGGCCGGCCCGGGCCGGGCAGGGCCGTGGGCGCTGCTCCTGCAGCTGCTGCGCCAGGCAGGGCCAGCAGAGCAGCGCCCACAGCGCCCGCAGCGCCCGCCTGAGGCGGCCAGGGCCGTTTGCTCAGGGCAGCCGCTGCTGCCTGCGGGCCTGCGCTCCCTCCACCAAACCCTGGACCCTGCTCCTAGAACATTCTAATAACCCCCCAACCTCTTAACATAGTGCAATTATTATAACATAATTAATGCAATGTAATTGAACTGTACCCTAATTTAATATAACTTTTAATTTTAACACAAGCTGGCAGTTTAACACAAGCAGCTATTTCACTAAGCTTAATTAACAACAGAAATAAAAATGGTATCTTTAGAACAAAGTTACTTTAACATCACACATATAAAATCCATTTTATATTTGCAAAAAGCCATTATTATGATATTTATCCATAACAGGGTGAAGGAGCCCTGGCCCAGGCTCTGGCCCTGGGGGACACAGGGACGCTGCCCGGGGGTCCCTGTCCCCCTGTGCCACCCCCAGGGCCCCGGCCCCCCGTCCCCGTGTCAGGCTCTGGGGTTGATCTCGTGGAACATCCTCTGGGGGAGGCTGCGGGGCCGGGGGCGGGGGGACCCGGGGGGACAGGGGACCCCGCTGTGCACGAGCAGGGTTGGACTGCTCTGGGGGGAGCTGTGAGGGGGGCCGGGGCAGAGTGACCTCCCCAGGGACCTCACACAGCCCCTGTGATGTCACAAAGCCTCCTGTGATGTCACACAGTCCCTGTGATGTCACACAGCCATCTGTGATGTCACAGGGCCCCTGAGATTTCATATAGGCTCATGTGATGTCCCCAACCACTCTGTTATGTCACACACCCTCCTGTGATGTCATTCAGCTGCTGTGTGATGTCACAGAGCAGCTTTGTGATGTCAGTTACCCTGTGATGTCACAGCCTTGTCTGTGATGTCACAGCCTTCTCTATGACATCACACAGCTGCTCTATGATATCATACTCTGTAACAACCCACATTGTGATGTCACAGAGCCGCCTTCTATGACATCACAGCCAGCTCTGTGATGGCACAGCCCCCTCAGTGCTGTCACACAGACCACTCTGTGCTGTCACACAACCCCTTGCTGACATCACAGCTGCTCTGTGCCTCTATGACACAGCCACAGAGGTGCTGCTGTGACACAGCCCCCTCTGGGACATGCCACAGCCCCTGCCAGTGCTGAGCCCTTGTGAGCTCTGTCTGTGCCCTGCTGGTGTCCCTGAGGGGCCCTGGCAGTGCCCCAGCCCTGCTGGGCTGTGCACAGGAGCTGCTCCTGGCCAGAGCTGTCTCTCTGCAGCGCTGCCCTTGCCAGGAGCTGCCTCTGGGCCAGGAGCCCGGCCCAGCTCAGCAGCACAGACACAGCACAAGGACTTTAATGACCCTCTGGGACTTTGGTGCTCTTTTCATCAGACTCAGTCCCTCAGAGTGTGCTCAAAGAACTTCTCAAGAGTTCAAAGTGAGATTGAAACACTGAAGTTTCTTGTACTTTAAAGAGATCCCTGTGGGGGACAGGACAGAGAAAGTGTCCCCAGGGAGAGCAGAACACTGCAGGCAGTGATGGTAGCTGGGGAAAAGCAAGGCAAAAGTTTCTCTGGTGCTGAGCACACCTGGATGTGTGTCAGGAATGCAAATGGCCAAGGCCTGAGCCCCAGGGCCTGGCCAGGCACATCCTGTCCCTCCCTCCTTGCTCAGGGCTCTTCCCGGGATGGGCACTGGCATGTGGGGATGGGCCATGCCAAGGGCAGGAGCATGGGGTGGCCCCTGCCAGGCTGCTGAGCAGGGACAAGGAGGCAATGAGGCCCCAGGCCTGCAAGGGTCACTTGTCCCCTCATGGCCTCAGGCCCAGGCCCAGCAGCCATGGCCAAAGAGCTGCCCAAGTTGGCTCTGGCAGGGCTGTCTTGCAGCTGCTGCCCATCCCTGTGCCCTGTGCAGCCCAGGCTGTCCCACGGTGTCCCTGCCCTGCGCCTCTGTCCCTGCAGGCTGTCGGCATCCCCCGGCTGCCCCACCTGGCTGGGCCCTTCCTTTGCTGACAGCTCTGCCTCCTGCCTGCCTCTGCCTGCCCACACAAGGCCTTGGCCCTTTGTGAATTGAATTAACCCTTTGATACCAAAAGGTTAATTCAATTCAATACCAAAAGCCTAATTCAAAAGGGTAATTCAATTTTTACTGTGTCTATGAACATTTAACACAGGAACAAGACATGCAGGGGCTGCTCCCAGCAAGGGTGGTTAGAAGGCAAGAAGGCTTTTGGCTCAAGAATGCAGTGATAGAAAATTGAAGGACTGAAACTGGGAATTTAGGGTGGTTTTTATGGGAATATGTAAATTGTAATACACCTGTAGTGACACTGGTAGAATTACATGTCCACATAAGGTAAGGAGTTATCCCTCACTAGACCCCATGCCTGAATAAATATACCCTTGTTAATAGGAAATTAGTGTTAATGAAACTTTTTCTGGTATTTTGGAGATTTGGTGATGGTGGGGCATCACAGAACAAGGAGTCAGCTGTGAAACTGAGGAAACTCATGGAACAAAGGGTCCATTCTGACACTGCAGAACCCCATGGAACCAAAATCTATTTTGGCACATTGGGGCCACATTGAACCAACTGTCCTTTGAGATACTGTGGCTTCAAGGAGATCATTGTGACACTGAGAAACCTCTTGGAACCAAGGGGCCATTGTGACACAGCAAGGCCGCATGGAACCACAGGGCCATTGTGGCACTGCAGAACCTCACGGAACCAAGGTGACCGTGTTCTACTATGGAACCTCATGGAACAAAGGGTCCATGGTGACACTGCAGAACCAAGGAGACTGTTGTTGGCAGTGTGAAAGCTCATGGAACCAGAGGTCCATTGTGACACAGCAAGGCCTCATAGAACCAAGGGTCCATTGTTAAACTGTGTGGCCTCATGGAACCAAGAGCCATTGTGACACAGCATGGCCACGTGGAGCCAAGGGGCCACTGTGACAATGGGGATCCAAGGGAACCATTGTGACTGAGGAACCTCATGGAACCAGGAATGCATTGTTACACTATGGGGCCCTGTGGAATCAAGGGAATGATGGTGACTTTGTGGGACCTCATGGAACAATGGAGACTGTTCTGACACTTTGGGACCCACTGGAACCAAGGGACCATTACAGCATGGCAGGGCCTCATGGAACCAAGGCGACTGCAGTGAACACCATGGGTCTCCATGGGACGAAGGGTCCAGCAGAACCAAGGATACCATTGTGACACTCTGGGGCATCATGGAACCAAAGGTCCATTGTGACACAGCAGGGCCTCATGGAACCAAGGAGACCCTTGTGACATTGTGAGTCCCCATGGAACCAAAGGTCCAGTGTTACACTGTTGTACCAAGGAGACCCATGTGACACTGCAATGCCTCATGGAAGCAAGGGACCATTGTGACACTATGGGGCCCCATGAAAACAAGACGCCAGTGTGACAAATCTGGGCCTGATGTAACCAAGGATCCAATATGACACCACCATTGTGACACTGCCGGACCCCATGGAAACAAGGGGTCAGTGTGGTACAGCTGGGCCCCATAGATCCAAGGGAACAGGTAACAGCTGTGGTTTTCTTGGCCTGTCTGCTCCAACTACCCTTTGATTGTCAAGGGTATTGCCCCGGCAAAAAACTATTTACAGTAACACGAACAGGACGGAGCACCGTGGTCAGCGTCAGAGAGATTTATTCAGCATCCAGCTCAGCACATTGTTACAACAATGGAGACAAAAGGATGCAACCTCTCACTGAATCCAGCAGAATGCTGAAGAGACTTAGTGTTACAGCATATCATAAAGCCATTTCCATCTGCGTTTCAGCCAATCACACATAGAGAACAAGAACATTGACAATACGTTCATCCAATAATATAAAGCACACGTGCGGCCTAGTTTCAAACAATAGCTTGTTCATTAGTATCAAAGCACAAAAGTCTATTCAGAACTTTAACCTTCTAAAGATATACATTAAGTAAACTTGTTATTACTTAAGGCAGCATCTAACATAGGCCTATTGTTCTATTCTCACATTCTCTCACGTTTGCATTACTAATATTTCTGCTGCTTTAGCATCTAACTTTCCCAGCTTTCCCAGGCCTGCATTTTCCTTTCTCAAAACCCTCTGCTTTTTAGGATTCCTACAATTCCCCCTCTCTGCTGATACATATAGAGACCGTCATATGCGTGTCGTTGACTACTTGCATTTCTTAGCCTTACTATAATATTTTTACATACTATTTGTGGAAGGTTTGCTCTTGCTGACACTAAGCGTTGCTATTTTACAGCACAGCAACTTAATGCTGTGAAGGCCCAGTCAGTGAAAAAGTGAATGAATCTTGTCTGATAATAGTTACGAATCATTTTTCAAAGAATTCTTGTCGATTCCAGGGCCTGAACTCAAAACCTTCTTCCATTTCGATGCCTTCATCGGGCATCTCTGTAAGATTACGAACACTCTCTGTATTCTTATTACCTAACTCTCTTTCTTGAATGACAAAAATTTCTCGGACTGTTTTGTTCATCATTCTCCGCACACAATGAAGTATGCAGGGAATCACTATCAATATCAATACTAAAACACCAAGGACATAGAGACCTATCTTGCAAAGTTGCCTTAGCCAAGGTGCAAAGCTCCATTCTTGGAACAAATCATCCAACCAAGAACTACCATCTTCTTTAATTTGGGCAGTCAAATCTTTTAATCTTTGTATGCTTTTGTGAATGGATTCAGAGTGATGGGATAGGTTCATGCAACACAAACCTTCAAATTCTTCACAACCGTGTCCTTGTGCCAGTAAAAGAAAATCAATTGCTGCTCTATTTTGAAGAGTAGCATGCCTAACACTATCTACATCAGTTAACATATCACTAATTGCAGAGGATGTGGCATTAACTTGCTTACTGAGCCAACATCCGACCCGATCTAATTGTTTCAAAGCTTCTGCTGAAGCCCATTGGGGTAAAAATATACCTACTGAAACTCTTCTAGCGGGTTTCCAAGGCATGAAATCACTTTGACAGTTTTCCTCATAATGATGAATAGCTCTCGTTTTTCTTTGTTTCTTCTTCATGACTGCTTTGGCAGATGGCGCGATGACAGTGAGCATCCCAATGCTACAAGGGCCACCTTCAAGATGTGCCGGAATGCCTTGCCAAGCCCTGTCTCCACAAATGAACCAATACCCTTTTGGTAACTGCCGTGGATATTGGTCAGCCTCAGAAAGCACATTCCAACTATTTGAAAAATTACACCAAAAACTCAAATTTCTGTATGCAAAATAATGAGGAGTAACATTATACTTTGGGGGGTCTCCTTTTCGCAAAGCACTAGCAATGAAGGTAAAGCAAAAATCCATGGTTAAAGAACCAAGGATTTCTAATTCTTGGGGTTCAGAAGCTGCCCTAGGAAGTTTTTTGGCCCAAACATTCCAATTCAATGTAGGATTGTTTACCTTATCAATTTCACCTGATTTACCATTAGATTGTTTTTTGACCGAGGGCAACTCTTTTACTGGCACACCCACCAGACAGGTTGAGAAAGGTTTCTCTGGTTCCGAATTAGACAAACATATAGTATCTGAGCCGGCTGCCTTGGCTAAGGTTACCCAAACATTTGTCTTCGGTTGTTCCACAGGCAAATCTGCACGACAAAAAGCAATTAAAAACCACCAATACCAACAAAGAAATTGCAGTTGATCCATCTTTTTCATGAGCTAATTTTTGGCATAACTTTTATCAAAGCTAAGGATGTTGCTCTCAAGAAACCAAAGCTTTAAACTTCTGCCAAAAGTCAGCTCTGTTAAACAAACATTGAACACACAATTGACATAATTATAAATTAACACAAAATCAGGGTTTGCAGGTTCCACCGGTGCACAAAGAACGTCAGGCACAAGGAACGTCAGGCATGACCCGGGATCCCTCCGCTCGGCTCACGTCTGCGTGCTTGCTTCCTCGGTTCTCGGCTCGCCAACACGTTCTGGGGTGCGATATGGTTTGACGTTTTTGGCAGGAACCCACTTAATTCCAGCACCTGTAGAGATAGAAGCATACCCTTTGCCCCATGTTATTAAACGAAAAGGACCTTCAATTTGACCAGAATCTGAGTTTCTAACTAGAACAGGAGGATTTTCTTTCAATTTTGCCTGTGTATTGTTTAAAAAATGCCTAAAGATAGGAGGATCAGGTTCTGCATCTGAACTGTTTAAAAAATTGAGGACATACAAAGCTTTGTTCAGCCTCATCTGAGGTGTGGCCTCAGCTCCCCCCCCCTGCTGATCTAAGATGCGTTTTAATGTTTGGTGTGCTCTTTCAACAATTGCTTGACTTGTGGGAGAGTGAGGAATACCAAAGATGTGACGAACGCCCCATTCGTTTAGAAAAGTGGCCAATTTTTGAGATGTATATGCGGGACCATTGTCAGTTTTTACTTCTTGAGGTACACCCAATGAAGCAAAAGCTTGCAAAAAATGATGACAGGCATGATTGCCAGTTTCACCTGTGTGAAGGGAAGCAAAAAGCGCACCAGAGAAGGTGTCTACTGACACATGGATATTTTTAAATTTACCAAAGGATGGATATTTAGTGATGTCAGTTTGCCATAACTGCAGACTTTGCAAACCTCGTGGGTTGACCAGCTCCCATAGAAACAGGAGGCTGCACAAGCTGACAGTCAGGGCAAGTATTGATGATGGCTTTAGCTTGGCTTTTAGTAATTTGGAACATTCGCATAAGTGCTTGTGCATTTTGGTGAAAGAAAGCATGACTTAATTTTGCTTGTTCAAAAATGTTTGGCAAAGTGTTTGAAATGACCATTGTCAGACTGTCCGCTCTTGCGTTTCCTTCCACTAAAAATCCAGGAAGCGAGGAATGAGCCCTAATGTGAGAAACAAAATATAGATTAGTTCTATATTGCAAGGTTGTAAAAAGATATGAAAGCCAACGATACAAGATAGCATTACTAACATCTTTTAAAACTGACCCCTCTATTCTCTTAACTACATTGGCAACATATGCAGAACCTGTCATTAAATTAAAAGGTTGAGGGAAAAGCTGAAAAGCCCGAACCACAGCAGCAAGCTCAACAATTTGAGGAGAACCTTCTACAATTTGAATGACGGATTCCCAGGCATTAACTTTTTGATTCAGCCAGGTTATAACTGATTTGTGGCTTTTGCCTGAGCCATCAGTGAAGAGAGTCACTGCATTCAAAGGCTCTTGACTTAATTTAGGTTTTTCTTTGAAACACAATTTTGCTTGCAATAGTTTGTGAGCTGGGTAATGAACAGAACAAATACCTGGGAAAGCCAAAAATGCATATTGTAGATCATCAGAATTTTGCATTGCCCAATTGAAGTAATCTTTTTTCAAAGGTAAATAGATAACTGAAAATTCTTGGCCTGCTAGAGTTAACAATCTGGTTCTGGCTTTAATTACAAGTTGTGCTATCATTTCTAAAACTGTAGTAATAGTCTTTAGAAACCTGTAAGGAAGAAAAACCCACTCTATTATCAACAAAGGATCTGACTCAGAAGGATCCCACTGGAAAATGAGACCACAAAGTTGCATCTTTTCTCCTAAAACTGCAAAGAAGAAAGGCTTTTCCGGAATACATCGATGAACTTGTCGTCTTTGTAGAGTTGATGTCACAGCCTTGGATTTTTATTGTAGAAATGTCCAGTCCATCCTTGGATTTGTTGTAGAAATTTGTAGAAATTTTAGTCACAACACCAGCACAGGTTCGGTCCATTTCTGTTTGCGTTGAAGCTATGAAGTATCCATATAGTGTAGAGTCTTGAATCTTGAAGATTTCTGTCGAACTGAAGACAAAACTTGTACAACAAGACATTAGCAAATCATATACATCATGACAACTTTGTCTGTTTTGGTAAGAATGTTTTCACACGACAATCCTTTTAACATGACTTAGTTTATCACAAGCAAAGCAGCACAGGTATTTTGAAGATCCCATATAGTTTGTGTTTTATTCATTTTTTCTGATTCAGAGGAACAGACAGACTCACTGACAGTAGATTCTGAAGTCATGCCAGAGAAGTCACTACAGCAACCAGTTTCTCTGGGACTCCGGCCAGCATCTGAATTCTTGGCAAGGACATTACTGTCCTTCCCGGGAGCTCTGCCAGTAAAGGCGTGAGCACACACCTCTGGATTCTGGGCAGAGACCTCTGAACAACAACACGCCTCTCTTGAAGTCCTGCCAGGAGGGACGGAGGCGGGCTTGGTCAAGGACCACTCCCCCCCGGGGGTCCCGCCCAGAGGGGCTGGGAGAAGGGCGTGTTCTACGAAATGGGAGTGTTCTTTAATTTGTGGAATGCAGCCAGCATTTGTTTTCTGTAAGGAACACAACCTTGAATTTTTATTCTTGCTAATTTCCAAAGAACAAAGGCATGTTTCACAAGGAGCTGGGTAACAGCCAACATCATCCTGAGAAAACTCTGGGACCCTGCCAATATTACACACTGACTGTGAAATAATATTTTTCCTACCACCAGAAAAATCAAAACTGGAAGTATTTAAAATCTCAGTCTGTTTTCCCTCTGAAACCTTTTGAAAATCACTTACTTTAAGCATACTTTTTTGTTTGGGGATTGCTCCCTCTGTCCTACTTGCAGAAAGCAAATCCACAGCTCTAATTTTGGTATTCTCTGTGTTAGAATTCTGACAAACAACAGAAAACCCAGGCAATGACTTATTTGAACAGTTTACCAACAAAGAACTCCCAGAATCACAAAACAAAGCACCTTGAGGAACAGGATTCAATGGGACCTTTTCATGCGAAGGGGAAACAGTAGCAAAGCCCCTCCCCACAGCACCTTGCAAAGCAAAATCAAAATCAACATTCTTAGTTTGAGTATTTTCAGGAAGTGCAATTTCCTTATCACAAAGCTTCTGTAACTGAATATTTTTCCCTTCAGAACGACTATCATTACAACCGAGAGACACATTAAGCAAATTATCATTTCCGGAGCGCAACAATGATTCTGAACCTTTTTCGCGACACGGTAAAAGTTCGTTTTTTCCCAGAGGGGGGCTTGAAGGACCGCTCTCAGCTGCAGAAACACCGACCCGCTCGGAAGAAACAGGGGACACACCCAGAGAAGCAAATCGTTCCAATTCACAGTTTTTGGAAGAAGCAACACAGGCAGCCCCCCCGGGATCTGAACTGGACGGATCAGCAACCCCCGAGCCAGGACCTGACGGATCAGGAGAGAGAGAAGCAACCGGAGCGACCCCCGAAATTCCTCCCGATAAGGACTTTAACTCGGTTTCACTTGAATTTGAAGAATCTGAACAAGATACTTTATTTAGCAAGTTCGAGGACTGTCTATTACAGTCATTCGGTTTAAAAGTTTCCATTAAAACACGGCAAGCAGGCATAAGTTTACCAGCAGATTCTTCCTTTTTGAGAGTAAATAGATTATAAAGTCTCCAGTTTATCTGATCCCAAAAAACAAAAGTAAAAGCAGACTGCAAGTTTATATTTGGAGTATTAGCTTTAGTCCAGATTAATAAATCCTTTAACTCAGTTTTTGAGATATCTGAACGTCCTTTTTCCTGTAATATTTTGTCAAGATCATGAAAGACGTTCCATTCTGAGTCCGTTAAATTGTTTCCCATCACGTTACCCAGAAGCCCCTTATACTATGTTACTTACATACACTAAAGACGTAGAAAACCAGGGGATGCAACAGTTTCTCCTTATTAACAACTGGGTCTCCGAGGGCAGCGAACCGTCGATTTATTTCTTCTTTTTTCTAGTCTACTCAAAATGCCCCAACATGAGGCGCCACTGCCCTGGCAAAAATCTATGTACATTACACGAACAGAACGGGACACTGTGGTCAGCGTCAGAGAGATTTATTCAGCATCCAGCTCAACACATTGTTACAACAATGGAGACAAAATGGATGCAACCTCTCACTGAACCAAGCAGAATGCCAAAGAGACGTAGTGTTACAGCATATCATAAAGCCATTTCCATCTGCGTTTTAGCCAATCACATTTAGAGAACAAGAACATTGACAATACTTTCATCCAATAATATAAAGCACACGTGCGGCCTAGTTTCAAACAATAGCTTGTTCATTAGTATCAAAGCACAAAAGTCTATTCAGAACTTTAACCTTCTAAAGATATACATTAAGTAAACTTGTTATTACTTAAGGCAGCATCTAACATAGGCCTATTGTTCTATTCTCACATTCTCTCACGTTTGCATTACTAATATTTCTGCTGCTTTAGCATCTAACTTTCCCAGCTTTCCCAGGCCTGCATTTTCCTTTCTCAAAACCCTCTGCTTTTTAGGATTCCTACACCACCTTCTCAGCTGATTGTGTTTGTGTCCTCCTTTCTCTCCTGCCTCTCTTTCCCTGCTCTGTTTCTCTCTCAGTGTCTCCCTTGAGCCAGGGCAGCTCCAACCAAAGACCCTGCCCTGATTTAATTCCCAGTGCAGGTGCTACAGCAGCCATGGGTGAAGTTCTGAAGGCTGGCAGTGAAATGTCACTGTAGGATCTTGCTCCACTTGGCTTTTGGCCCCTTCTTAAGAGCTTTGCCTTCAAGGGCAGGAATATCTTTTCCTGGCTGGAACTGGAATTCCAGAGCCTTGGAGTGTGTGCTGTGCAGGACCATACAGACTGGGATCATGTGGACTGGGATCCTACAGACTGGGCCTGCACAGACTGGGACCATATGGATCAGGACCATGCAGACTGGGATCATGTGCACTGGGATTGTGTGGGTTGGGATTGTACAGACTGGGATCACGTGGACTGGGGTTTCACAGGCTGGGACCATAGGGATTAGGAGCAGAGACTGAGATCATCCAAACTGGACCGTATGGACCGGGATGGCTGCACCGGATCATGGTGAACCGAGGGGGTCCCGCCCCTTCCCAGGAGTTCCTCCCCATCCTGCCCGGGGGAGCAGCCAAAGCTCTCTGGAATGAATCCAGAGGTCCAGGAGGGATCCCAGTGCCAATCCCATTTCCAGTCCCATTTCTGATCCTGGTGCTGGTCCCAGAGTGATCCCAGTGCTGATCCCATTCCCAGTGCTACCCTCGGTCTCTGTCTCAGTCCTGGGGCACTCCTGGCGCTGATTCCAGTCCTAGTCTTGATCTCAATCCCAGAGTGGTGCCAGTCCCAGTCCCAGTGTCGGTCCTGGAGCGGTGCCATTCTCGGTGCCAGTGCTGGTGCTGGTTTCAGTGCTGGTCTCAGTTTTGGTCTCAGAGCGGTTCTGGACCCAGTGCTGCTTCTAGTTCTGGTCTTGGTCCTGGAGTGCTCCCAGTGCCAATCTCAGCCTCGGTCCCAGTCCCAGAGCACGAATGCAGACGTCTAGGAGGAACCCCAGTGCCAATCCCATTTCCGATCCCATTTCCAATCCCAGTGCCAGTCTCAGAGTGATCCTGGTGCTGATCTCGGTCCCAGTGCCAGCCTTGGTCTCTGTCTTAGTCCCAGAGCCCTCCCAGTGCTGATTCTGATTCTCATGTCAATCTCAATCGCAGAGCGGTGCCAGTCCCGGTCTCAGTCTCAGTCTCAGAGCAGTTCTGGACCCAGTGCTGCTACTGGTTCTGGTCTTGGTCCCGGAGTGCTCCCAGTGCCAATCTCAGTCTCGGTCCCGGTCCCAGAGCGCTGCCAGTCTCGGTGCTGGTTCCGGTGACGCTCTCGGTCTCAGTCCTGGAGGGCTCCCGGTCTCGGTCCTGGTCCCGGTCCCAGAGCAGTCCCGGTGCGGGTGCCGGGTTCCAGTCTCGGTTCTGATCCCAGTCCTGGAGCGCTGCCGGTGCCAGTCCCAGTTCCAAAGCGCTCCTGGTGCCGGTCCCAGTGTCAGGCTTGGTCCCAGTCTTGGTCCCAGTGCCAGTTCTAGCGCTGGTTCTGGTCTGGGTCTCAGTCCTAGTCCCTGTGCCGGTCCTGTAGCGCTGCCAATCCCAGTTCCAGTGTTGGTCTCAGTCTTGCTGCTGGTGCTGGTTCTGGTGCAGGGTTTGGTCTCAGTCCTGGAGAATTTAGGCCCATTTGGGTGATTTTAGGCCAAACTGGGCAGGTTTAGGGTGGGTTTTAGATCCCTTGCAGGGATTTCAAGTCTTTTAAGCTGGATCTTAGCCCCCTTTGGCTGATTTTAGGCCAAATCTGGTGGGTTTTAGGGTGGATTTTAGATCTCTTTGGATCATATAAGCCCATTTGAGTAGGGTTTGGGCCTGTTTGGGTGATTTTAGGATAAACTGGGCAGGTTTAGGGTGGATTTTAGATGCCTTTGGCTGATTTTAGGCGGGTATGGGTGGATTTTAGGCCTCTTTGGGTAATTTTAGGTTGAACCAAGCATTTTAACAGTGGTTTTAGTTCCCTTTGTGTTACAGATGGCTAATGACATGATTTGTGCTCACAATTAAGGGATGAATACTGTGTGAATATTAAGAGAAGCTTTATTGATGTGTGATTATGTTATTGCAGTCTGTTGTTTAGATGTCCTCTGCTCTCCCCACAGTCCCCTTTCCCCCCTATTGTCACCCTCAGACAGTCCGAGCCATCCAGGACAGGTGGAAAGAAGGCGAGGACAAAAACTTGTTCCTAGGAGAGGGGGCGTGGCATGACAGCACCTGACCCTCCAATCAAGCTGCAGGAAAGCAGACTCCACCAATAAACAGAGAAGAGTTGACTGACAGACTGTGGGAGGGGCCAGGGTTGGCCAATGCAATCCCTGGGGTGTAAAGGCGAAGCGTCCATCTTGAGGATGAGCCAGGCACGTGGTAGGCAGCCACGAGGGGAGCTCCCAGGCCTGTTCTTCCTTATTTAGTCCTTTTGTTGTCATTTTTGTTAAGGTTGAATAAACCTTTTACAATTTTGAAAGTCAGCGGTCATTTCTCACAGTAACCAAGGGTTCCTTTACTGGAGTTTGGTGCACGGGAGAAACACCAACCATATGTTCTCCCAGAGGTCAAATGACACAAGATTTTACTGGCAAAGTACAGAAAATCAAGAAACTTTGGACAAAGATTTAATAAAACATCCAATTCAACATAAAACACCATAGCAGTAACTTCATCAACTCAGCCCGTTGCACCTGGAAACGTTTAATCACTTCAGTTGTTGAGGTATCAAAAGTGTTCCATATCAAGAACACTAGAAGGAGAAGATAGAGAGACAGGAAGACAGAAGCTCTATAGAAAGAAATGCACATGGCTATCAAATGCTGGGGTTCCAGTGTGGGTGAGACACAAACCCCAGCCACGAAGCCCTTGTGACACATCACGGCCCCTCTGGAACAAAGAAACCATTGCTGACAGTCCAGAAACTCATGGAACCAAGGGGCCATTGTGACAATGCAGATCCAAGGACACCATGGTGGCACTATGGAACCTCATGGGAGCAAAGAGACCATTGTGACACTCTGGTGCCTCACGGAATCAGGGGGACCATCGTGAAACTCAGGCCCCCTATGGAACCAAGGGCCAAGGATGAAGCTGTGGGGCCCATGGAGCCAAGGAGCCACTGTGACACAGCGGGGCCACAGGGAGCCAAGGGGCCATGGGGACATTGCAAGGGCTCAGGGAAGCCAAGGGGCCGTTGTGACACTGCAGAAGAAAGGAGAACAGTGTGACACTGCAGGGACTCCTGGAATCAAGGAGACCCTTGGGACACTGTGGGGCCCCATGGAACCAAGGGGACAGGGAGCAGGTGTGGCTGGTTTGGCCTCCCGGGGGCTGCTGGACAGGTCTGGCTGACCTTGGCACGTCGAGGGCTGCTCCTCATCTGCCCCTGAAGCCCTGGGGCTCTGGGCTCTCCTTCCTATGGGAGAGAACTGTCCTGATCCTCCTCCAGGGCCCTATGGCCAAAACTGGGATTCCTTCTCAAAATTCCCTTACATGCAAAGCTTGTTCCCAGATGAAATCTGCCAGGAGAGACAGATCTGGCTGCCTTGGCTACCTGGGGCCACCTCTCATCTGCCTTTGAAACCTTGGGACCATGTGCTTTTCTTTCTTATGGGAAAAACCATCCATCTCAATCAGGCACTCATGGCCAAAACTGGGCAACTGCCTCTGGAATTCCCTATATCCAAGGATAGCTGCCAGACAGAAGCTTCCAGGACTGAGAAGTCTGGCTGGCCTTGGCTTCCTGAGGGCTGGCCCTCATCTGCCTCTGAAACACTGGAGCTCTGTGCTTTCCTTCCTAATAAAAAGAACTCTTCTTCCTGTCCAGGCACCCAGAGCCAAAACTGAGATTCCACCTCCAAAATGCCCCATGTCCAAGGATAGCCCCTAGACAAAAGGTGCCAGGAGAGACAGGTCTGGCTGGCTTGGCCTGAGGGTGGCCACCTCTCATCTGCTTCCAAAACTCTTGGACTTTGTGCTTTACTTTCCTTTGGAAAAAAACACCCATCTTGACCATGGCCAAAACTGGGATTCCATGCTCAAAACTCTGTACATCCAAGGATTGCTCCCAGGTGAAAGCTGCCAGGACAGACAGGTCTGGCTGCCCTTGGCCTCCTGGGGGCTGCCTCTCCCCTGCTGTCCAAACACTGGGGCTGGGTGCTTTCCTTGCTATGGAAAAGAACTGTCCTTCTTATCTATGCAGAAACGGCTGAAATTGGGGTTCCACCTCCCAAATTCCCGATATCCAAGGGTTGCTTTCAAACAAAAGCTGCCAGGACAGAGAGGTCTGGCTGGCCTGGGCCTCTGATGGCCACCTTTCATCTGTCCCTGAAACACCACTGGTGTTCTGTGCTTTCCTTCCTATGGAAAAGAACCGTCCTTCTCCTCCAGTGTCCATGTCTGAAATTGGGATTCCACCTCTGAAATTCTGTATATCCAAGGGCTGCTCCAAGGCAAAATCTGCCAGTACCATCAAGGCTGGCTGGCCTTGGCCTCTGGTGGCTGCCCCTGCAGCACTGGGTATGGGTTCTTTCCTTCCCATGGAGATCCCTGGGACACTGTGGGGACCTCATGGAACCAAGGGGATCATTGTGGCACCACTGGAGCCCATGGAACCAAGGGGATCATTGTGGCACCACTGGAGCCCATGGAACCAAGGGGCCATGGTGACACAGAGGGGCTTCATGGAACCTTGGAGACCATTCCAACTTTCAGGGCCTCGTGTCACCAAGGGGGCATTATGACACCTCAGGGTGTCTTGGAAGGAAGGGACCATTGGGACACTGTGGGGCTCCATGGAACCCAGGGAACATGGAGCAGGTCTGGCTGCCTTGGCCTCCCAGGGGCCACCTGACAACTCTGGCTGATCTTGGGATGTGAAGGACTGCCTCTCATCAGCTCCTGGAGCACTGGGGTTCCATGTTTCCTTGCTATGGAAAAGAACTCTCTGACTTTTCAGATGCCCATTGCCAACATTGGTACTCTCTCTAAAGAAATTCCTATTTGCAAGGACATTGTGCAAAACAAAACCTGCCAGCTCTGGCTGGCCTTGGCCTCTGGTGGTCACCTCTCATCTGTCCATGAAACACTGGGGCTGTGTTCCTTCATTCCTATGGAAAAGAACGGGGTTTCTTGTCCAGGGACCATGGCCAAAATTAGAATTTGGCCTCCCAAATACTGTATATCCAAGGATTGCTCCCAGACAAAAGTAGCCAGGACAGACAAGTTGGGCTGGCCCTGTCCTCTGGTGATTTTCTTGGACTCTGAGCTGAATGTTCTCATTTGGAAGCACCTTGGAGGGGGCCCAGAGATGTCCCAAGGAGAGGTTTGGAGGCCTTGGGCACATGAGCACAATATAGGGACAAAGGAGCTCAGTGCTCAGTGGGGTGGACAAGAGCCATGAGGGTGCTTAAAGGGAGATTTCAGGGATGGTGGATCCTTTTGACATAGTGGAAAAGAGCCAGAGAAAGAAAGAATTAATGCCAAGGGCAGCTGGGGAGGCCCAGCCTGGCACCAGGAGAAAGGAATTTCCCTGGCAGGGCAGGGCTGTGGTGCAGCACATCCCCAGCAGGAGCCTGGAGCAGCCCAAGGCTCTGTGTGGGCAGGCAGAGGCAGGCAGGAGGCAGAGCTGTCAGCAAAGGAAGGGCCCAGCCAGGTGGGGCAGCCGGGGGATGCCGACAGCCTGCAGGGACAGAGGCGCAGGGCAGGGACACCGTGGGACAGCCTGGGCTGCACAGGGCACAGGGATGGGCAGCAGCTGCAAGACAGCCCTGCCAGAGCCAACTTGGGCAGCACTTTGGCCATGGCTGCTGGCCCTGGGCCTGAGGCCACGAGGGGACAAGTGACCCTTGCAGGCCTGGGGCCTCATTGCCTCCTTGTCCCTGCTCAGCAGCCTGGCAGGGGCTGCCCCATGCTCCTGCCCTTGGCATTGCCCATCCCCACATGCCAGTGCCCATCCCGGGAAGAGCCCTGAGCAAGGAGGGAGGGACAGGATCTGCCTGGCCAGGGGCTGGGGCTCAGGCCTTGGCACTTTGCATTCCTGACACCCATCCAGGTTTGCTTAGCACCAGAGACACCTTTGCCTTGCTTGTCCCCACCTGTCATCACTGCCTGCAGTGTTCTGCCCTACCTGGAACCTGAGGACGCTTTCTCAGTCCTGTCCCTCACAGAGATCTCTTTAAAGTACAAGAAACTTCAGTATTTCAATCTCACTTTGAGCACTTGAGAAGTTCTTTGAGCCCACTCTGAGGGACTGAGTCTGATGCAAAGAGCACCAAAGCCCCAGAGGGTCATTGAAGTCCTTGTGCTGTGTCTGTGCTGCTGAGCTGGGCCGGGCTCCTGGCCCAGAGGCAGCTCCTGGCAAGGGCAGCGCTGCAGAGAGACAGCTCTGGCCAGGAGCAGCTCCTGTGCACAGCCCAGCAGGGCTGGGGCACTGCCAGGGCCCCTCAGGGACACCAGCAGGGCACAGACAGAGCTCACAGGGGCTCAGCACTGGCAGGTGCTGTGGCATGTCCCAGAGGGGGCTGTGTCACAGCAGCACCTCTGTGGCTGTGTCATAGAGGCACAGAGCAGCTGTGATGTCAGCAAGGGGCTGTGTGACAGCACTGAGGGGGTTGTGACATCACAGAGCTAGCTGTGCTATCATAGAAGGTGGCTCTGTGACATCACAGTGTGGGTTGTGACAGAGTATGACATCACAGAGCAGCTGTGTGATGTCATAGATAAGGTTGTGAAATCACAGACAAGGCTGTGACATCACAGGGTAACTGTGACATCACAAAGCTGCTCTGTGACATCACACAGCAGTTGAGTGACATCACAGGAGGCTGTGTGACATAACAGAGTGGTTGGGGACATCACATGAGGCTATGTGAAATCTCAGGTGCCCTGTGACATCACAGATGGCCATGTGACATCACAGGGACTGTGTGCCATCACAGGGACTGTGGAACATCACAGGGGCTGTGGGACATCACGGGGCAGAGTGACATCACAGGTAGTTCTGTGACATCACAGGGGCTCTGTGACATCACAGAGGGTGTGTGATGTCACGGATGGCAGTGTGACATCACAGGGAGCTGTATGACATCACAGGGGGCTGTGTGACATCACAGGGGGCTGTGTGAGGTCACTGGGGAGGTCACTCTGCCCCGGCCCCCCTCACAGCTCCCCCCAGAGCAGTCCAACCCTGCTGGTGCACAGCGGGGTCCCCTGTCCCCCCGGGTCCCCCCGCCCCCGGCCCCACAGCCTCCCCCAGAGGATGTTCCACGAGATCGACCCCAGAGCCTGACACGGGGACGGGGGGCCGGGGCCCTGCGGGTGGCACAGGGGGACAGGGACCCCCGGGCAGCGTCCCCGTGTCCCCCAGGGCCAGAGCCTGGGCCAGGGCTCCTTCACCCTGTTACCAACGAGGCCTTGAGAGTGCTTAAAAAATCCCCAGCAAGGGACCAGCAAAAACCAGATTTAATATTAAGGGACAGCAGCACAAAATTCCTTGGAAAGAGTCACTCTGCTCCATATTGGACACTTCAGGCACACCAAGGAAACAAAACAATAATAAAACCAAACCAAATCCAGGCAATAAAACCAGAAATGAACTGAGAAATATCCCTGTGTGTGTGTGTGTGTGACAAAAGGACAGTGAGGGCAAGGTTAAAAGGAAAACGGCCTTAAGCTTAACAAGCCTCACACCTAACAGGACTTAACTTACACCTTAACCTTAACTCATACATTAAACATCAGAGTTTAGCAAAAGAACAGCACTTAACAGTACTTAACCTAATTTAAAACCTATGACTTAGAAATTTAACAGAGGAATAACACTTAACAGTATTTAACTTAGGTAATAAATTCAATGTAACAACTTAGCAAAAGAACAACTCTTAGCAGCATTTAACTTAGTTTAGACCTTGTGACTTAACCTTACTTACTGATATCTGGATATCTGACAGACCCAGCTATCCAAGGCACTCCAACCCCTCAGAGAGCAGCATTTCTGCCACATTTCCCCAGCACAGGCACTCCTGTGTGCACACAGACACAAAGAGTCAGTGCAAGGCACCTGTGAGAAATTCCCCTGAGGGCAGGAAATGCTCCCTGTGGATCCTTTGGCATCTCCCCAGCGGGTGAAGGGTTGAGCCTGGAGGAGTGGGGGGATCGGCCCAGGCTCCGTCGTTGTTGGGGATCCCCGAGTGCAGCAAACGGGAGAGTTCCCGGCTGGGAGAGGCCCCACTCAGAGGGAGTGGCTGGCCCAGGAGAGCTCCAAGGGCTCCTTTTGGAGCGCTGTGTGCAGGGCCCCAAGAGAGGGGCTTCAGTCCCAGCAATGGTTCATCCTGGCCGCACTTGGCACCGACAGCTTTCTTTGGCAGTGTGAGAACAGGGATGTTGTGCCATGGAGGGAACAAAAACAGCTCCCAGAGCTGCTCCTGCAGAAAGCAGGAGCTGGTTGGGCAGCAGCAGTGGCTGGAGTAGACAGTGTTTGTGATGAGCTGCAGAGGAGCTGAGCCCAGGGGCTGTTGGCCAAGGCCGAGCCCCAAGGAGCATTTCTCAGCTGGCAGGGCGGGCTGAGAAGGGGAGGGGGGAATGCAGCAGCACAGGGCCCATGGAACCAAGGGAGCATTGTGACACTGTGGGGCCCTGTGAGACCAAGGGACCATTGTGACACTGTGGGGCCTGTGAGACCAAGGGACCATTGTGACACTGTGGGGCTTTGTGAGACCAAGGGACCACTGGTGACACTGTGGGGTCTCATGGAATCATGGAGAGCACTGTGACATTGCTGGGCCTCATGGAATCAAGGAGACCATACTGATGCTGTGTGACTCCATGGAAAGTAGGGATCATTGTAACACTGAGAGGCCCCATCAAACCAAGGGTCCATTGTGACACCATGAGGCTGCATGGAACTGTGGAGACCATTGTGACACTTTGGGGTGTCATGGGACCAATGGGCCATTTTGACACTGCAAGACCCCATGGAGCCAAAGGTCCATTGTGAAATTGCAGGGCCTCATGAAACAATGGAGAGACCATTTGGACACTTCACAGCCTCATGGAACAAAGGGGCCACTGTGACATTGAGGGCACTCATAGAATCATGGAGATTCATAGAATCATTGTGACACTGTGAGGCCCCAGGGAATAGGTAAAACATTGTGACACTGTCAGGCCTCATGGAACCAGTGAGACCATTGTTACCCTGGGGGACCCCACAGAACCAAGAGGACCATTGTGATCCTGTGGGGTCTCATGAAACCAAGAGGCCTTTGCGACACTGCAGGGCTGCATGGAACCAAAGGTCCATTGTGACGTTGCAGGCCTCGTGTCATCAAAGGTCCATTGTGACACTGGGGAACAAAATGAGACCATTGTGACACTGCAAGGCTGCTGGAACCAAAGGTCCAGTGTGACACAGAGGGGCCCCATGTCATCAATGGTCCATTAGGAGACTGTGGAGCCAAAGGAGACCATTGTGACACTGCAAATCCCCAGGGTCCAAAGATCCATTGTGACATTGCAGGGCTCAGAGAACACAGGAGTCACATCACATTGTGGGGCCTGGGGAGCCATGGAGACCATTGTGACACTGCAGGGCCTCTGGAATCATTGGGACCTTTGTGAAACTTCGGGGTCTTCTGAAACCTAGGGGCCATTGTGTACACTCTGGGACTCCATTGAACCATGGAGACCATTGGGACACTGCAAGGCCTCATGGAATCTTTGGGACCATTGTGACACTGCTGGACCCCATGGAATCAAGGCACCATTATGATACTGCAGGGCCCCATAAAACCAAGGGAACACAGAACAGGTCTGGCTGGTTTGGCCTCCCAGAGGCCACCTGACTGGTCCAGCTGACCTTGGCATGTTGAGGGTCTCTTCTGCTGCTGAAACACTGGGGCTGTGTGCTTTCCTTTCTATGGAAGAGATCTGTCCTCCTCCACGCACCCATTACCAGAATTAGGATTTCACCTCCAAAGGTCCTAATATCCAAGGTTTGTTCCCATAGGAATATTGCCAGGACAAGTCTGGCTGGCAGTGGCTTCCCAAGGGTCACTTCCCATCAGTCTCCAAAACACTGGGGAAGGCTCCATACATTACTTCCTATGGGAAAGAACTGTCCTGCTTCTCCAGGGACCCATGGCCAAGACTGGGATTCCAGCTCTAAAATCCCCTAAAACCAAAGACAGCCCCCAGACAAAATCTTGCATTTCTGACAAGTCTGGCTGTCCTTGGTCCAGTGAGGCTCTCACCTGACTTCCAAACACTGGGGCTCTGTGCTTTCCTTCCTACAGAAAAGAACTGTCCTTATTGTCCAGGTGCCCATGGTCAGAATTGTGTTCCACCTCAGACATTCCCTGTTATGACAGACTGGAGGAGATTGTTGGCTGGAAACATTTCATGTGTGGAGGAGGAAGGGACAGGTCCAGCCTTGCCCTGCCCTGGAACCCCAGCCCTGCCCTGCCCTGGAAGCCCAATCCCCCCAGAGCCTCTATCCCAGCCCAGCAGTGGCTGCCAGTCCCTGGCACAGCACAGGCAATGCTCCACAGCCACCTCTGCAGCCCCAGCCCAGCTCCTGAGGAACCAAATGAGCCCAAGCCCCACCTGGGGGAAGGGCCCAGGAAGACCAAGGGATATTGAAGGCTGACCACAAGGCAAGCACACATCTTGGCCCTACCTCCTCTTGGAATTTCCATCTGAACACCTCAGGAATCCAAAAGGTGGTAGCTGTGTGTGTGCCTCTCAGTATCTTTTATGTCTTTCTCTCTTTCTGTGTCTTCTTCTTCTGTTTTTGTGCTCCTGAAAATTTTGATTAGCTTAAAATTGCACAGGCTTAAAGTTTGTGAAATTGAATGGGCCAAGTCAATGCTTTGAGAAGTTTTATTTTGTTGATTGAATGTCATAGTTTGACATGAGAAGAATTGTAAAAAGTAATACAAAACTTTTTGTGTAACTGACAATCTGTTAATGCTCTAAGATACTGAACACTTCTCTGTGAAACACAAATGTTAAAGATGAAAAAAACCAGGAACCTCCTCTTTCTTTTCCAGTCAACAAAGAAGCAGTGGGCCCCAGCCCCAGCCCACATCTCAACCCAACCCAACCCAACACAACCCAAACCAAGCAGCCCTGCCATGGGCTGAGCCCCTTCCCCCCTCCCCAGGCTGTCCCCTCCCCATCGGCCCCATTCTGACCAAACCAAACCCCAACAACTGCCAAACAGGAAAACAAAAGAGGCTACAAAACCCCAACCAGAACAAAGCCAGCCACAGCTGTTAAAATCTTACCATCAAGTCCTCTCCCCCCAAAACAACTAAAATCAAAAACTCCTACAACCTACAACCCACAGAAAATAGCCATAAAACTAAAATCAAACACAAAAAAATCCCCCCAAAACCAACCATAAAACCAATCCTAACATAACCCAACCACAACTTCCACCACAAGTTACTGGCAGGTCAGGTGTTAATCCTTTCAATACTTCAATCCTCCTTCAAGTAAAAGAAAAAAAACAAAATAAAAGCATATTAAAAAAACAACATAAAACCATCAAAGCCAGTAAAGAAGAAATTAAATCCCAAATAAAAAAGTAGAAAAGATAACTTAATCTTAAAACTAAAATCCTTTTATAAACTGTAACAAAACAAATCTTTTTCTTTATAGCACAAAAAGCTATTTAAAAAGTTTAAAATTAATATCAAACAAAAACCTGCATGCTAAAATTAAACATAATTAATGTAATTATGTTTAATTTCACAAAAAGTTATTCACAAAAAGTTTAAACAGGGAAAAAAAAGTAGTCTAGTATCCCCAGGAGAAGATCTCTATTCCCAGAGATAAAAATAATTTTAAAAGTAAAAAATAAAAACTTTTACCCTTAAAGAACTCATCCTTAAAACAATACCCCACATGTTGACATGGCCCATCAACAAGTAGTAAAAAAGCTTGTAGCAATAAAAACAGCTTCACAATAAGAGAGTTCCCAACATAACTGGTATCCATGAAAGAATTAAGAATCACAAAGAACCTATTTTTTTCTCTTGTAAAAAAATCTCCATAACCTTAACAAGAAAAACTTCTCTCCCAAAGTAAAATAAAAAGACTAACCTACAAACAGTAAACAAATTAGAAATTTTAAGTTTACTTTCTTTACATTGTCAGTAAAAAGAAAAAATTATATAGAAAAAAAGTCTTCTAAAGAGTTCATTTTAATTCTTACTACTTTTTTCTTTTTCAATTTACTTTTAATAAAAATTTCTTTGTACCTTTTTAAAATTTCAGGCCTACTTTACCTTTCCCATAATCCTATCTCACAACAAAATAAATACATTAATAATTAATCGACATTAAAACCCACCACACTCATCAATACATTAAGAAATCTCAGTATTAGAAAAAACTTAAATTAATGAACCAAAACCACTACAATGTCAAAATAAACCGTTTGCCAAAGTTTCTCTGATTTTCTAAAGTTAACTGTAATGACTGTTTTGTTGTTCTGAGCTCGTCAGTATCTCTTGTTGGTATTCTCCAGTGAGTCCAAACAGAGCACACAAATAAGTGTAATTCCTTTTAAATGCCTCATTGAGAGAGTTTTTTAGTGGATGAGGGTCAGGGCTTGTGTGTCCTGCTTGGCCCAGCCCAGGCAGGGCTTTCCCAGCCACATCCCACACTCCATTGCCCAGCTGGAGCCGCTGGTGCCTCTGAGTTGTGCTGCCCCAGCCCCAGGGACGCTCTCCTTGTCTGCCCATTCCCCCACGCTCTCTGGGCAGGGATGGCCTCAGTGGGGGCTGCTGACATCCTCAGCACCTTGGAGGCTGCTGCTGAATTTTCCTGCTGCAGAGGCTTGTTCAGCCTTCAGCTCTTCAGTGCAGGAATTCAGTGTCCCAGGGCTCATTGACATTCAGAACACCTGAACAAGCCAAGCCTCTGGGGATAATTTGATTTAAGTGTTCAAATCTTTTGTGGTTAATTAGACAGATTACAGAACTGTATTGAAGCTGAATATATTCTATTTAAAAAGAGAGTGAGAAAACATTTTTTAGTCCCTGCTTAGGTTTCTTCCTTGTTTGTAAATCAATACGTGCAGTCTCCAATTGACACTGAATCCAAGTACTTCCTCACACGATTGGAATAGATATGAAAATCAAGACCCTTCATGGCTGACACTCAATCAGACTCTGTCCCTACCCCCACCCCACCATTTCCCCCATCCCAGCCCTGGCACTCAGAGCAGCCTTGTGCAAATCTGAGCTCCCTCCAGCCCAGGCTGCACCTGCAGCTTTCAGCTCCTTGGCTCCAACTCCCACCTGCTTTCCTTGGAGAAGGAGCTGCCCGAGACACAGAGGGATGTTCATTATTTGCCAGCCAAGAAAGCCAAGGCAAGGCACAGCTCCATCCAATGCAAAAGTCATTCTGTTCTCTGGCTCTACCCTGACCCTGATCCCCACAGCCTGTCCCATTTCCTTCATCCCTCCTTTGCCAGGGGCTTTCTGCGACTAGGGAGCTCTGCTCTGGGCATGGAGGGAGGTCCAAGTGCAGCCACTGGAGTGGGAACCACAACTCATCAGGTTTGTGTCCTTTGAGGGATCAGGAACTGGTGAGACTCAGAGGCACAGAAAGTTTCTCTTCATGGCCAACATAAAAATTGTGAACACGATAAAATTTAAGAAACATCAAAACACTTCCCTTAGCTCCCTGTAACATCCCAGCAACGTACAGGAAGAATTTTTGAAAAAGATATAATAAGAAGTGATAGAAAATGTAAAAGTAACACTAAGATGCTGACTAAGGAGTTATTTAAACTTCTGAAAGATTGGGCAACTCCCTGAAGATTGAAGCATAAAGCCAGTCGAGGGACACTCATTGGAATGACCAGAGAAGAGCATCAGGAGGACATCTGGGAGCATTGGGAAGGACATAGATCCAGTAGCTTTAAATGAAAAGATGTACTTGGACATGGCCGTTTAACCAGGACAGCTGGAAACAGCTGAAGGAAGGGTGTCATGAAATATTAGACTGAATGTAGGTGGCGAAGGAAGAGGGGAAGATCAGTATTTCTTCTCCTGCCATCAGAAGAAGAATCCAGTAGACCCAGGAAATTCCTGTTCCTGGTGGGAAAATTTTGCCACCTCTTAAAAGTACTCAAATGACCCAGATAATAAAGATTTGCTGGTATATTATGAGACTAACAGGTATTAAAACCTGTGCCCCTTTCCAGGCAGACATCAGTTGTGTGCCCATGAACAGGCAGTGCCACTTGTGCCCTGAGGTGCCCAGCTGGGATTGGATCTCTCCCAGAGCACCTGAGGGAGAGCAGAGCACCTTGCAAGCTGCAGGTCCCTGACAGCCCCACAGGGCTCCTGTCCCATCAACATCTGCTCTGCTCCAGTGTGAAACAGGGCCCAGCATGGTGCCGGGATCATCAGAGAGCTGAGGTGTGTGCTGGAATTCAATGCCCTGCCCATCCCGCAGCAGCCCTGCATTTCCCTCCTGCAGTCTTGGTTTCCAGCACAGCCATGGAGGCTCTTTGGGCTCTGGAATGTTGCTGCAGCCCCCAAGGGCAGGTGAGCTCTGCCTTTGGCGCAGTCAGCCCTGCCCCGGTCTCTGCCGGCCTCTGGGCCAGCAGAGAGGCCGGCCAGGGCTGGCCATGGCCGGGAACAGGCCCTGAGCCCTGCAGGAGGGTGGAGCTGGGCCACAGCCAAACTCAGCCCAAGCCAAAGCTGGGCTCAGCAGCCAGGGCTGCCAAGGGCTGGACAAAGAGGCTGGCGCTGACAAATGTCCTGGGCCCCCTCCCTGCTCTGTCCATGCCCCCAAGGGCACAGAGCAGCCTCCTCTCTGGGCCACTTGCCTGTTTGCAATGCCTTGCACAGGCGCTGGCCCTGCCTCACAAGGCCTGGCCTGAGTCCTGCCCCTGCACGCTCAGCCAGGCTGAGATGGACACTGATGGTTTCTGGGCCAGGCTCTCTGAGCCCAGCCCAGCTCCCTGCAAGCTCTGCCAGCTGCCCTGAGCTCTGGCCAGCACCAAGGGCCTCTCCCCAGCCCAGCCCAGCCGGCTCTGGCCCCACAGCTCTGCTCAGCCCAGGCTGCTCTGCCCACTGGCCCCACGGCCTCAGCCCCTGCCAAGGGCACAGCAGCAGCTGCAGCTGCCACAGGACTCAGCCCCAGCCATGGGGGAAGGTGCTTGGCCAAGGCCAAAGGAGGCTCCCTGGCTGCCCTGCTCCCCTCGGGCTGAGGTGCTGAGAGCTCTGCAGCCCCTGCTGCCATCCCATCTGCCCAGGGCAGCACAAGAGCCCCAGCCTTGGGGCCCTCCAGAGCTGCTCCTGCTCCAGGCCCAGGGCCCATGTCAAAGCTGGGGCAGCCGCAATGCTGTGCCCATTTCTGTTCATTGCTGCTCTGATGGGGATGGATCCCCAGCCACTTGGAGGTTGCTGATGAATTTTACTTCTCCAGCAACCTCTTCTTTCTTGAGCTCTTCAGTTCAGGAATTCACTGTAAATTTTTTAAAAGCATCTGAACAAGAAAAGCCCCAAGGAGTAATATAAGTTTGCATATCTTCTGTAGTTAATTAGACAGTTTCAGAAGTATATTCAATGTGAATCTGCTATATTGAAAAAAAAAAGTAGACAGAACAGTTTTGTCCTGTTTTCTTTTCCTGTTCATAATTTGGTATCAGTAATTGATATTGACCAATTGATATTGGTCCAATTGATATTGACCCCCAGCACCTTTGAGCACAGTCTGAATAGATGTGAAAATCAAGATACTTCATTGGTTTACAGTCAATCCCTCATTCCCCCCACTCCCTCGCAACCATTTCCCTCATGCAACCCCTGGCACTCCAGTGGATCAGATATAGTGTTGCCAGCAGGAGCAGGGCAGTGAACTTCCCCAGTCCTGAGCAAAGGTTGGGCAGCACAGTGTTAGGTCACAGGAACAGGCTGCCCAGGGAGGTGGGTGAGTCACCGTCCCTGGAAATGTTGAAGGACAGACTGGATGTGGCACTCAGTGCCATGGTCTGGGTGACAAGGTAGTGTTGCGTCCCAGGTTGGACTTGATGCTCTCCAAGGTCTTTTGCAGCCTGGTTGATTCTCTGATGATTTTGACACTGCAGGGCCCTGGGAAAGCAAGAGGCCATTGTGACACTGCAGGGCCTGGTGGCACTAAGAGGCCCATGGTGACACTGTGTACAACATGGCAGCACAGAGCCAAGGGGCCATGGTGACACTGTGGGGCTAAATGGAAGCAAGGAGTCCATGGTGACAGTCTGGGTCCCGGTGGCATCACAGAGGCCACTGTGACACTGCAGTGACCCTTGGGAGAGCCTGGGGACAATGGAATTAAGGGGCCATTGCTCCATTGCAAGGACTCTGGAAACTGAGGGTACAATTGTGAAACTGTGGTGCCCCATGGAACCAAGGGGCCAGTGCTGCTTCTCAGGACTCATGGAATTATGGAAACATGTGTGACACCATGGTGGCTCTTGGGACCAAGTGGCCATTGTGACACTTTGGAACCAAGGAGAGCATTGCTGCCCTGCCCGACCTCATGGAACCAAGGATCCATTGTGACACTGTAGGGCCTTGGGGCACCAAGGGCCATTGTGATATTGCGGGGCCCAAGGATCCAAAGGACTTTGTGACAGCAAGGGGTCCCATGGAACCAAAGGGACACTGTGACACTGGGAGGTCTCATGGAATCATGGAAACCATTGGGACACTCTAGGCCCTCATGGAAACATGGTGAATCCAGGTTGGCTGGAAGTGTTGATCTGCGGGAGGGTAGGAGGGCTCTGCACAGGGCCCTGGACAGGCTGGTTTCAGGGCCCAAATCCAACAAGGTGAGGTTTAACAAGTCCAAGTGCCAGGTCCTGCACTTTGGCCACAACAACCCCTGCAGCACTACAGGCTGGGGACAAAGTGGCTGGAGAGCAGCCAGGCAGAAAGGGACCTGCAGGGACTGATGGACAGCAGGCTGGACATGAGGCAGCAGTGTGCCCAGGTGGGCAAGAAGGCCAATGGCTCCTGGCCTGGATCAGGAATGGTGTGGCCAGCAGGAGCAGGGCAGTGATTCCTCCCCTGTGCTCAGCAATGCTTGGGCAGCACCTCCAGTACTGTGTCCAGTTCTGGGTCCCCCAGTTTAGGAAGGAAATGGAGGGGCTGGAGCATTTCCAGAGAAGGGCAACAAGGCTGGGGAGAGGTCTACAACACAAGTCCTGTGAAGAGTGTCTGAGGGAGCTGGGGTTGTTTATCCTGGAGAAGAGGAGGCTCAGGAGAGACAAGGCAGTGCCAGGGCGCAAGCTGGATTTGATGATCTCCATGGTCTTTTCCAGCCTTTCTGATTCTGGGATTCTCTGGAACCACCCTTGGAGCAGTTGCAGGATGAGCCCTGGGCCTCCTCTTCAGCAGCTCCAGCAGCCCAGGCCCCTCAGCTTCTCCTGCCAGCCCCAAAGCCCATCCTGTCAGTCCTGCAGAGCCTCTGCAGCTCCTCCTCATTGCCCAGAACAGGGAGCCCCAGAGGCAGACACAGCAGCCCAGATGTGCCCCCCTGGCCTGGGGTGCCTCTGGCAACGGAGCAGCAGCAGGCACTGCAGGAGCCTGCAGACAATTCCTGCAGCACTTGTAGGATGATCCTGCTGCCCAAGGGACGTTCCCATGGTGCCAAGTCAGGAACTGCAATGGGGAGTGGGGCCAGAGAGGAACGGGCAAACAGGAATGGGGTGTTTGCAGGAGAGAGCACAGACCTGGGAAAGAGGAAGAAATTTGTAAAAGGGAAGAGTAAAGAAAGCAAAGGTGAAGCAAAGGAAATGCTCAGGGCCGTTTAGGGGTGGCTGCAAGGCAGCCCTGGCTCTGAGCAACAGCGTCTGCAGTGGGACAGGAAACTCCCAGCTGATGGGAACAAACTTTCTGGCTGAGTGCAGAGGCCAGGACAAAGCTGAGTGCTTTCCCTGGTGTCCCCCAGCCCTTGCTGGCCCCAGAGGCTGATGGCATTTGTGCTGCCTCAGGTTCATGTCCCCACAGCACCAAGAGCATGGGGGTGCTCCCGCCTGCTGTGTGCAATGCAAACAGGGGCTGCTGAGCCAGTGCTGCCGTGTCTGTGCCTGCAAGGATGGGGCACCTGTGTGAGCTGGGGGAGAGGCCAGGGCTGCAGAGGGGGGATGTTGTTGGCAGCTCCATCAGGACGCTCTGGGACGCTGCCCTGGGCTGTGCAGCGCACTGGGGATGGATCAGCCCCTGCTCTGCTGCTCCTTCCCGTGTGCCCCAGGGCCCTTGCAGAGCCCCAGCCATGCTGTTTGCCCCCAGCCTGCCCACGGCCAGCCTGGGGCTGCTCACGGGGGTTTTCTGTGCTGAGCATTGGCCTGGCCGTGTTCTTGAGAGAGCCTGGGCAAGGAGCCTGGAGCCCCCAGGGCCTGGCCTGAGGCGTCAGCGCTGCCCCAGCAGTGCCCATGGCCTGTCCCTGCTGCAGCCCCGGCACTGCCACCCCCAGGGCTGTGCCCGGCCCCGAGAGCACTCAGGCCCTGCAGCAACACCAGGGCCACCAGGGCAGCGGGGCAGGGCCACGGCAGCAGCACTGGCAACACCAAGTGCTGCTGCTGCTGCTGGGCACAGCTGCTGGGCCAGCACTGATCTGCCCCAGCTCTGCACACAGACATTGCTGCTGCAGCTCCAGAGAAGGCAACAAAAGGGCATCTCTGCAGAAAACTCTGCTGGGACATCCTTTAGCGTCTTTAATACCACCGTGAGTGCAGCCCCTCATGGACACAGTCTGTGGTCACAGTGAAGGTGGAGAGAAACAAAATGAGAAATGATAAAAAGAATGACATTATTTTTGGACAATATGAAAAAAGTAAAACAAAGACAAAGAACTTCCAAAAGGAAACCAAGAAGAATTATCAAAGACGAGTTTTATTACAAGTGATATGCAGTATTTGTCCAGCAGTTTAATGTTTCTGAAACCATCCAGTCATCAGTGTCCACACTGCAGCCTTGAGCTCCTGGTTCCTCAGGCTGTAGATGAGGGGGTTCAGGGCTGGAGGCACCACCGAGTACAGAACTGACAGGGCCAGATCCAGGGATGGGGAGGACATGGAGGGGGGCTTCAGGTGGGCAAAGATAATAGTGCTGAGGAACAGAGAGACCACAGCCAGGTGAGGGAGGCAGGTGGAAAAGGCTTTGTGTCGTCCCTGCTCAGAGGGGATCCTCAGCACAGCCCTGAAGATCTGCACATAGGAGAAAACAATGAACACAAAACAGCCAAATACTAAAGAAATGGAAATCACAATGATTCCAAATTCCCTGATGTAGGAATTAGAGCAAGAGAGCTTGAGGATCTGTGGGATTTCACAGAAGAATTGGCCCAGGGCATTGCCATGGCACAGGGGCAGGGAAAATGTATTGGCTGTGTGCAGCAGTGAATAGAGAAAGGCACTGGCCCAGGCAGCTGCTGCCATGTGGGCACAAGCTCTGCTGCCCAGGAGGGTCCCGTAGTGCAGGGGTTTGCAGATGGACACGTAGCGGTCGTAGCACATGATGGTCAGCAGATAAAACTCTGCTGAGATGAAAAAGACAAGCATAAATAACTGTGCAGCACATCCTGTATAGGAGATGTTCCTGGTATCCCAGAGGGAATTGTGCATGGCTTTGGGGACAGTGGTGCAGATGGAGCCCAGGTCGCTGAGGGCCAGGTTGAGCAGGAAGAAGAACATGGGCGTGTGCAGGTGGTGGCCGCAGGCTACGGCGCTGATGATGAGGCCGTTGCCCAGGAGGGCAGCCAGGGAGATGCCCAGCAAGAGGCAGAAGTGCAGGAGCTGCAGCTGCCGCGTGTCTGCCAATGCCAGCAGGAGGAAGTGCCTGATGGAGCTGCTGTTGGACATTTGCTGGTGCCTTGGCATGGGGATCTGTAACAAAAGTAATCATGGAATAGTTGGGTTTGGAGAGGACTTGAAATATCCCAGCACAGCCTGGGGGCACTTTCCCCCCCACTGCCTGCCCAGGGCTCTGCTGCCTGGAGCTGTCCCTGCCAGCAGCTGCTTCCCTGTGCCCAGGGCTGGGCCCTGCCAGTGCTGCCAGAGCCCAGCCCAGTCCCTGGGGGCTCAGCTCTGCCCTGCAGACCCCTCCCAGCTCAGGCACTGCCCAGGGGCAGCTCTGGCTCTGCAAGTTCTGATGGCAACCATCAGAGAACTCTGAAGAGGCTGGAAAAAGTGCCACTGATGCTGCCTCTAAGGGGTCCCTGTGCTGATCTCTGTCACTAACTGCTCTATGTCAGATATGAAGATAAATTTTATTTTTTCTTTACCTGAACTGAGAGATTAATATTTCTGTGCAATATCCCATCCAGGCAATCCAGAGCAGTAGATTAAAAAAGCAGGTTTTTCCCTTTTATGCAGCCCCTGCCTTGCTGTGCTCCCTGTATAATCTACTTGGAAATGTTCTGCAGTTAAATGCCATGCTGGGAGCAGTCCTGAACAATGCAGCACCCTCCCTACACAAGGAGAACACTTCCAAGCCTGACCAGCTGTCTCCTCCCACCCAGATCTTGTCCCCCAGTGCTGGAGCAGCTGCCAGGGCTGGCTGAGAGCTGTCCCTGGCAGGCAGCAGAGTCCCTGCCCCAGCACAGCGCCCTGGGCTGCAGGACCCAGCTCTGCAGGACAGCCCTGGGCACCCCTGGCTGCTCTGCACAAGAGACAATCAGAGAATGTACTCACAGGCTCTGCAGGCATTGGCATGTTCCAGCTTTAGGAGATCACTGCAGGAGCTGCAGCTGCATTGTCCTGCAGCCAGAGGTTCCTGTGCCAAGGGCTGGCAGTGATTGTGCCCCAGGCACTTCTCAGCACCTTCCCAGCCCTGACTGATTGAAGCTCTCTGTGCCTCTGTGCTGTGCCCGGGCTGGCTGCAGGCAGTGCCCCAGCCCTGCTGGGCTGGCAGAAGAGCTGCTCATCAAGAGAAATGTGCTTTTGAAGCTCTTCTTGCTTACCAGGAGCTGCCTCTGTGCCAGGAGCCCAGCCCAGCTCAGCAGCACAGACACAGCACAAGGACTTTAATGAGCCTCTGGGGCTTTGTGCTCAGGCCCTGAACATCAGTCCCTGAGAGGGAGCTGAAGAAACCTCTGCAGAACTCCAAGGCAGAATCCAACTCCAAACTTTCTTGGACTTTTAATGGGTCCCACTGAGGGACACGACTGAGAAAGTGTCCCCAGGCCCAGGCAGAGCAGAGAACTGCAGGCAGTGATGACAGGTGGGGACAAAGAGAAGCCAAGTCTTGGTGCCCTGGGCCACAGCAGGCTCTGTGCCACCAAGGGCTGTGAGGAGACACCTTGTGCTGAGGCCCTGGGGCCTCCTGGCACAGCCCCAGCCAGGCTGGGCACTGTCAGCCCCTTGTCCTGCCCTCAGCATCCCCCCCTAGCCCACATCCCAGTGGCCTCAAGGATCTGCTGCAAGGAGTCCCTGGGGAGCCTTGCTCAGCAATGGCCCTGGGGGCTCCTGAATGCTCCCTGCAGGGACTGCAGGTTTTTCAAAGGACTTTGGCTTTGGCTTTTGCCTTGGAGTCTCTGAGAGGTCTCTGCATCCTGGCCTCCAATTATCTGCTGTAATTAGTCCCTGGAGAGGCTTTGTCAGTAACAACACTTAGTGGGCTCATTAATACTTCAGGGTACTTCAGTTATTTTAAGGTACTTGGTGTTCCCCTTTTGATACAGACTCTGTGAGAGGTTTGTGCAGTCATGGCCCCAATTATCTGCTTTAACGAGTCCCTTGAGAGCTTTGTACTGACAGTCACTGGGGCTCATTAATGCTTTGAAATACTCAAGGTTTTTAAGTTACTTCGGAATTTCCTGTCCACACTGAGTCTCTGAGAAGTTTTTGTGCCATCCTGGCCTCCAATTCTCTCCTCCAAGGAGTCCATGAGGAGCCTGTGTTGGGATGGACCTCACTGGAACCCATCCATGCTTTGAGACACTTTGGAGTTTTCTTGTGACTTTGAATCCTGGAAAGGTTTGTGCAATCTCCTCTCAGGCCCTGAGGTTCAAGGGCTCAGCTCCAAATGCACCACAGGGCTCATTAGGATCAAGCAAGTCCTGACAAACCATGGCTGTACCTTGATTTCCCTCTCCTCTAGCCCAGTTCAGCAGGAAGTTTTCCTTTTACAATTATGGAGAAATATTGCAAAGAGCTTCTAAGAAATATGTAAATCTATTTTAAAGAGTGTATTTTATTACTGCTCTCTTAAGGAAGAGATGATTGCAGCATTCTG
Source organism: Geothlypis trichas (assembly GCA_009764595.1). Classification (NCBI taxonomy): domain Eukaryota; kingdom Metazoa; phylum Chordata; class Aves; order Passeriformes; family Parulidae; genus Geothlypis; species Geothlypis trichas. The sequence continues at coordinate 62,956 of WSPJ01000104.1, forward strand.
TGCTTGATATTGGTGTAGGGCCACTCCTAAGGAGATCTGGCCAGGTCAGAGAAGTTGTGCTTTGGAGCTGACCCAGTGTGGACAACCTTGCCCCACATTCCCCAACCCCATGGGAGAAACTATTTTTACTTTCTAAAATTTAAATGCTTTTTTAAGTCCTTATGAAAATGCAATAGAAGACTGAATAAAGAATAGAGCACCAAGAGCAAAGAATTCAGTCACTGTGTGCTCATGTACAAAAGAGATGCTCTGTATTTATACCTCTAGCCCCTCCCAAAGTCTTGTCAATCGACTCCTTCTTCCCTGCCCAGTGGTGGAGATCACTGTCTTACACCTTGACTGGAGGTCAGGTGCTGCCATAGGAACAAGCCGACCCTCCCAAATGCCCCGACCACTGAGGCCATCCTGTGATAACAATGCAAGGGGCAGGGGAAGGATAACTATACATCTACAAAACTTCTCTTTACATATATTTAATATTCACCACTTAATTGTGAGAGTCAGCCATAGGATTACTCGTCTTTAACAAACTGCACTTTTCTTTTTCTATAAGTCATTTTGCTCAAACAATTAGGTCAAACATTTTCTTTCTCTCTTGAATGAGTCATAGCAGCATGTGTTGATGTGGGCAAGGACAGTGGGAACAGGAGAAAAAGTCTCAGGTTTTCCTTAGACACACTTATTTGGAATGGACTAAAGGGCATCCCAGAGGTCCAGTATGATTTTGACTCCCATCTACCGTGCCTATGTGGTTCCTACCCACAGTCAGTGTATCTCAGGGGTGAGTGCAGAGGCCAGCTTAGTCCTGCCCTTCAGTCCCTGTTGAATTAAAAGACAACTGAGGAATGACAGAGGTCTGGAATGGCCTTTTGTCCCTACCTTTCCATGCCTATGGGGTTGCTACCCACAGCAGGGCTATGGGGCCTTCTTGGTAGCAAACAAAGGGGCCAACCCAGTCTTGCCCTCCTTCCTTTGTCTTATTTTCTTAAAGAAGCTGTCATATTACCTTTTCAGTCCCTTGTGTACTTCTCCTCAACAGATGCTGGTAATTCTCACCCCTTAAAACAGGAAGACAGTTCTCGAGGTGGTTGGTGGAAGCTTGACTCTACTTTTTGGGTGTCTTGGTGTTTTTCCTGTTGTCTTTTAGTCTCTGCTTGAGAGTCAATCTTGTTTCACCCAGCCTGGATGTTACAGTCCACTCTTTGGGTTCTTCTAGTGGGCCTTTGGCTCTGTTGCCATGAGTCCATCCCCGCTCTGCAGTTCGCACGGCCGATTCTGTGGTGAGCAGTACCTGAAAGGGACCTTCCCACTGAGGAGTTAGAGGCTGATCTCTCCATGACTTGATCATCACCCAATCCCTAGGATTAATATTATGGATTCTGAAATCCAGGGTGGTAGTTTGAGGAATTTCCCCTTTATGTCTTAGCCCTTCTAAGGTTTGTGCTATAGACATCACTTATTTCTTGGCATTGGCTTCCCCTTCCTCATAGGTGGCAACCTTCTGGGGTGAGGTCAGGAAGGGAAACCCAAACATCATTTCATAGGGTGATACCCCCAGATCTGACTGGGGTTGGGTTCTAATTCTTAATAAGGCCAAAGGGAGACATTTTATCCATGACATTTGGGTTTCAATCATTAGCTTAACTAGAGCTCTTTTAAGAGTTTGATTCATTCTCTCATCCCATCCGGAACTCTGTGGATGCCATGGA
>WSPJ01000105.1:0-64489 GCA_009764595.1 Geothlypis trichas
ACCTTGGAGGCCCTTCCCAGGCCCTGCTCACAGCTGCCAGACCATCTTTCCTGCCCTGGGGAACCCAAACCAGGCCCCAGTGGACCTGGATAATCCACGTCCTTGATGTTCTGGTCACACAGCCCTGGCCCCTTGTTCTTCTGTCGGGTTCTGGAGTCGAACCTTTGGAACATCCTTGGTGGAGGCTGCGAGCTCCAGGTGGACCAGGGAGATACCAGGGGACAGGGGACCCTGCTGGTCATGAACAGCTTTGGACTTCTCAGGGAAACTGTGAGGGGGAGCTGGGCCATAGTGACCAACCCACTGACCTCATACAGCTCTCCTGTTCTCCAAAACCCCAGGCCCATGGAAACCACACAATGCCCCTTGTGTGAGAAGGGGAACTGAAATTCACCAGCCTCAGTGTCCTGCCAGCTGAGCCAGGCCCACTGGAACATTGGGGTCCATGAGCACCAGGGACCACCAGAGAGACCCCCAGGACAGAAGAATGCATGCAAAAGGGGAGGAAAAACATGTTAATGATTTTGGAGAAATGATTATCATACGTGTATTTAGTCCAGGACAATCAATGACTATGTGTGCAAAATAAAGAATATAAACAGAAACTTTCATGTACTCAGCATGCACGGCTTTGGGAGTAGCTCACCCCCTGTGCATCTGGCCAAATAAAGAATGCTGCTTCCTAATGCTACATTGGGGTTATGGAGTTTTAATATTTTGCTGAATTTTTGGTATCACTCCCAATCCCAAGGAAAGCTCTGTCTCCTGCTGGTGATGAACAGAGAAGGGCTGGTGGGAGATGTGGTGGTTGGAGGCTGCCTGGGGCACAGTGACCATGAAATAATCGAGTTTTCAACATCCTGTGAAAGAAGGAGGGGCAGCAACGAAACTTCATCACTGGAATTATGCTGGGCAGACCTTGGCCTGTTCAGGATGCAGATTTGGAGAATACTGCATCAGGTACTGATTTTTTAAGGGAAACACACTTTAAAACAAAGGTGTCCAGGAAGTATGGACACCTCAAGAAAGGAATCTTAAGCGGGAAGGAGCAGCCTGTCCCTCTGTGCCAAAGCTGAGCCTGAGAGGAAAATTCCTGTCCTGGCTGGGCATGGAGCTTTTGTGGGAATTCAGGAAAAAAGAGAGTGTGTCACCATTGGACAGAAGATCAGGCATTTCAGGAAGTGTTTAAGAATGTTGTTAGGTTGTGCAGAAGGAAAAGTAGAGTGCTGAAAGGTCAATTAGAGCTTAACCTGGTCACTTCTGGGAAAAATAATAAAAAATGTTTTGAAAAAAAACAATATAAACAAAAAGAGAGATAAGTAGAACATCTACTCTTTATTGCATGCAGTGAGGAATAGAGTAACTAAGGATTAAAAAAAGCTGAGCTGCTTAACACCTTCTTTGCCCCAGTTTTCAACATTAGGACAGGTTGTCCTCTGGACAAGTGTTCTCCTGAGCTGGTGGATGGGCACAGGGAGCAGAACAGCCCCCTGTAACCCCGAGGGAAGCAGCTGGGGACCTGCTGAGCCTGGTGGGCAAGAAGGCCGATGGCTCCTGGCCTGGATCAGGAATGGTGTGGCCAGCAGGAGCAGGGCAGGGATTCTTCCCCTGCACTCAGCACTGGTGAGGCCACACCTGGAGTGCTGTGTCCAGTTCTGGGCCCCCAATTTAGGAAGGCCATGGAGGGGCTGGAGCGTGTCCAGAGAAGGGCAACAAGGCTGGGGAGGGATCTGGAACACAAGTCCTGTGAGGAGCGGCTGAGGGAGCTGGGGTTGTTTATCCTGGAGAAGAGGAGGCTCAGGGGAGACCTCATCACTCTCTGCAACTCCCTGACGGGAGGGTGCAGCCAGGGCGGGTCGGGCTCTTCTCCCAGGGAACAGTGACAGGACAAGAGGACACAGCCTTAAGCTGCACCATGAGACATTTCAGCTGGACATTCAGAATAGGTTCTTCACAGAATTGGGTCATTGGGCATTGGAAGAGGCTTCCCAGGGAGGTGGTGGAGTCACCGTCCCTGGAGGTGTTTAATCAAAGACTGGATGTGACACTGAGTGCCATGGTCTGGGTGACAAGGTGGTGTTGGGGCACAGGTTGGAGTTGCTGATCTCCAAGGTCTTTTCCAGCCTGGTTAATTCTGTGATTCTGTGATGATTGTGACACTGCAGGGCCCTGGGGCAGCAAGGGGCCATTGTGACACTGCAGGGCCTCGTGGAACTAAGAGGATCACAGTGACACTGTGCACTGAAGGCACCATAGAACCAAGGCCCCATTGTGACACTGTGGGGCTGAATGGAAGCCAGGAGTCCAGAGTGACACTCTGGGTCCTCGTGGAACCATGGAGGCCACTGTGACACTGCAGGGCCTTGTTGAACCGAGGGGCCATTGTGACACTACGGAACCAAGGAGAGCCTTGTGAGACCCTGGGGCCCAATGGAACCAAGGGGCCATTGTGACACTGCAGGGACTGGTGGAACTCAGGTGTGGTGGGTTCAGTGCTGGCTAAATGCCAGTGCCCCCACTGGAATATACTTACTCATTTTCTGCTGTGCAATAGGATTAGGAGGAAGCCAAAGCAGGCTTAAGACTTTAAAAGGGTATAAAGAAAACTTTATTAACAGTAACTAAAGGAAAAAATAATAAGAATCAGAATAAAACTTAAAAAACATTTCTCCTCCCTCCTATATTTTCTTCGCTCTCACAAGGCACAGAAACCACTCAGTCAGTTTATCACCTCTGGAATAGTCTTTCTTCAGTTGACTTAGGGAGAGGAGTCCCTCTTGTCATTTTATGGAGACTTCACCACAAAAAAAAGTTCTCTCGTTGCTTTTAATTTCCATGAAGAGCAGCTGCCCAGGAATGCAATCATGAAGTTTCTCCCTTCTTTTCACAGCCTTCCCATAGCTGTGTTTGTGGGCTATGTCAATTTAGTGGGTATTATTTTAAGGATGAGCTTTTTGAGAGCTTTTTTAAAGGTTCTCTTTATCTATTTCTAAGATTATCTTCATCTCTAGGAACAGAGGTTTCTTCTTCTTTCCCTGGAGCAAAGGGTCTTCATCATTCTTCACTCTCTGTCTGTTCAAACTTCTCATGGGATCACAGCTACTTCAACATCTGCTTGCTTTAGCATAAATGCCTTTGCTCATATCTACACTTTGAACACTTCATCCCTCCATACTTTCAATGAGTTACAGGGAAAAAAGAGTCTGATGTATCAATTATATTTTCTCATGTAGCCTTAGAGAGGATTTCAGGCCAGGACTGAGGCATCTCCTCAACCCTCCCATCTGAGACTTGACTTCTTCTCACTGACTTTCATGTTGTTCTCTATGTGTCTTCACTCTGTCCTTTTCTCTCACCCGAGGAAGGACTGAAGGTCTGTAAGCCTTATCTATGCACTGAAAGAGTTAATATCTCACCCGGGCCCTGCAGATGCTCATGTGATTCCTGCCGTGTGGCGGCCCAAGCAATCGCGGTGATGGATTTTTCAGGCTGCCCTGGGGCTGTGTCAGGATCAGCCCCATGGCCGGTCTCTGGCCCCTGCTGCGTTCAATTCCAGGCACAGGGCCACTCTCTGTGTGGGCTACAAGGCCGCCCCTGGCCTCAGCCACATGATCTCGTGCAGCGGCCACACTGGGGGAAATGGCTGAGATCTCAGCTGGAACACGCCACGGGCTGATGGCCTCCCCTGCCCCTGCCTGGCAGCTGCTGGTGCCCGGCTCTGCTGGGACAGGGCTTGGCAGGGTCCCTGAGAAGGGGCTCGGTGCACAGCAGAGTCTCCACAGCCCAGCCTGGCCAAGATAGGAGCCAGGCCAGCCTTGTTACCTGTTCCCAGACTGGAAGGAAGAGAGAGCTTTTCCTGGAGATTGTTATTTTTTAACATGTGTGTTCATAGAGGCGTGTTCATAGAGGCATGTTCAGTTTTCCAGTGGTTTAACAAGGTGTCACGCTTCAAAACCAGTCTCCTATTGGTGCTGTTAGGCACAGAGAAAGCTCTCAGCAGCTCTTCTCAGAATAAACATTTTCATGGGAAACTTCTTCCCTCCTCACATGTCAATTAAGGCAAAACCAGCACATCAGGGAACAATTGTGACACTCTGGTGCCCCATGGAACCAAGGGTCCCTCGTAACACTGCAGGATCTTGTGTAAGCAGGGCTCCATTGTGACACTGTGCCACCAGGGAATCCATTGGGGCACTCTGGGGCCACATGGGACGAGGGGACCACTGTGACACTGTGTGACCTTGTAGAACCATGGAAGCCACTGTGACACTGCAGGACCTCACATAGTGATGGGGCCATTGTGACACTGCAGGGCCTCAAAGAATCAAGGGGCCAATATTGCTCCTCAGGGACTCAGAATTTAGGACATAATTTTGACACCGTGGTGCTCCTTGGGACCAAGAGGCCATTGTGACACTTTGGAACTAAGGACACCATTGCTGGACTCCAAGACCTTGTGGGGCCATGGATCCATTGTGACACTGCAGGGCCTCAGGGAACCAATGGACATTGTGACAATGAAGGGCCAAAGGATCAAAGTGACTTTGTGGCACCAAAGGGGTGCCATGAAACCAAAGAGATGTTGTGACATTAAGAGGCCTCATTGAATCATGCAGACCATTGTGACTCTCACGGAAACATGGTGACACCAAGCTGGGTGTGAGTGTGGATCTGCTGGAGGGTAGGAGGGCTCTGCAGAGGGACCTGGACAGACTGGATCCAGGGCCCAAATCCAACAAGGTGAGGTTGAACAAGACCAAGTGCTGGGTCCTGCACTTTGGCCACAACAACCCCTGCAGTGCTACAGGCTGGGGACAGAGTGGCTGGACAGCAGCCAGGCAGAAAGGGACCTGGGGGCACTGATGGACAGCAGGCTGGACATGAGGCAGCAGTGTGCCCAGGTGGGCAAGAAGGCCAATGGCTCCTGGCCTGGATCAGGAATGGTGTGGCCAGCAGGAGCAGGGCAGTGATTCTTCCCCTGCACTCAGCACTGGTGAGGCCACACCTCGAGTGCTGTGTCCAGTTCTGGGCCCCCAATTTAGGAAGGCCATGGAGGGGCTGGAGCGTGTCCAGAGAAGTGCAACAAGGCTGGTGAGGGGTCTGGAAGAGAAATCTGGTCAAAAGGACCTGAGAGAGCTGGGGTTATATGATCTGGAGGTAGCTCAGGGCAGACAAGGCAGTGTTAGAGTGCAGGTTGGACTTGTTGAGCTGAAAGATTTGTCACAATAAACATGAGTGGTTTCCCTGGTGTCCCCCAGCCCTTGCTGGCCCCAGGGGCTGATGGCATTTGTGCTCCCTCAGGTTCATGTCCCCACACCAACAGCATGGGGGTGCTCCCCCTGCTGTGTGCAATGCAAACAGGGGCTGCTGAGCCAGTGCTGCCGTGTCTGTGCCTGCAAGGATGGGGCACCTGTGTGAGCTGGGGGAGAGGCCAGGGCTGCAGAGGGGGGATGTTGTTGGCAGCTCCATCAGGACGCTCTGGGACGCTGCCCTGGGCTGTGCAGCGCACTGGGGATGGATCAGCCCCTGCTCTGCTGCTCCTTCCCGTGTGCCCCAGGGCCCTTGCAGAGCCCCAGCCATGCTGTTTGCCCCCAGCCTGCCCACGGCCAGCCTGGGGCTGCTCACGGGGCTTTTCTGTGCTGAGCATTGGCCTGGCCGTGTTCTTGAGAGAGCCTGGGCAAGGAGCCTGGAGCCCCCAGGGCCTGGCCTGAGGCGTCAGCGCTGCCCCAGCAGTGCCCATGGCCTGTCCCTGCTGCAGCCCCGGCACTGCCACCCCCAGGGCTGTGCCCGGCCCCGAGAGCACTCAGGCCCTGCAGCAACACCAGGGCCAGCAGGGCAGCGGGGCAGGGCCACGGCAGCAGCACTGGCAACACCAAGTGCTGCTGCTGCTGGGCACAGCTGCTGTGCCAGCCCTGATCTGCCCCAGCTCTGCACACAGACATTGCTGCTGCAGCTCTAGGGAAGGAAACAGAATGGGGATATTTGGAAAAAAACTTTGCCACAAGTACCTTTATTTTGTTTGATGCTTTTGAGAACACAGCCGACCATTGACACATTCTGGTGTCACAGCGGAAATAGAAAAAAAATTAAAATGGGCACAAACAATGGCATTTCTTTGTGGACAATATAAAAACTGAAACAAAGAAAAAGAACCCACAACCAATCCAACAAGAACTATCAAAGATGAATTTTATTTCATGTTACTAGCAGAAATTGGCAAGCATTTTAATTTTTCTAAAAACGATCCAGTCATCAGTGTCCACACTGCAGCCTTGAGCTCCTGGTTCCTCAGGCTGTAGATGAGGGGGTTCAGGGCTGGAGGCACCACTGAGTACAGAACTGACAGGGCCAGATCCAGGGATGGGGAAGAGATGGAGGGGGGCTTCAGATTGGCAAAAAAGCCAGTGCTGACAAACAGTGAGACCACAGCCAGGTGAGGGAGGCAGGTGGAAAAGGCTTTGTGCCGGCCCTGCTCAGAGGGGATCCTCAGCACAGCCCTGAAGATCTGCACATAGGAGAAAACCATGAACACAAAACAACCAGAAACCAAACAAACACTAGCAGCAAGAAGCCCAAGTTCCCTGAGGTAGGATTTGGAGCAGGAGAGCTTGAGAATCTGTGGGATTTCACAGAAGAACTGGCCCAGGGCATTGCCCTGGCACAGGGGCAGTGAAAATGTATTGGCTGTGTGCAGCAGTGAATAGAGAAAGGCACTGGCCCAGGCAGCTGCTGCCATGTGGGCACAAGCTCTGCTGCCCAGGAGGGTCCCGTAGTGCAGGGGTTTGCAGATGGACACGTAGCGGTCGTAGCACATGATGGTGAGCAGAGAAAATTCTGTTCCAATGAAAAATGCAAAGAAAAACACCTGTGCTGCACATCCTGAGTAGGAGATGTCCCTGGTGTCCCAGAGGGAATTGTGCATGGCTTTGGGGACAGTGGTGCAGATGGAGCCCAGGTCGCTGAGGGCCAGGTTGAGCAGGAAGAAGAACATGGGCGTGTGCAGGTGGTGGCCGCAGGCTACGGCGCTGATGATGAGGCCGTTGCCCAGGAGGGCAGCCAGGGAGATGCCCAGCAAGAGGCAGAAGTGCAGGAGCTGCAGCTGCCGCGTGTCTGCCAATGCCAGCAGGAGGAAGTGCCTGATGGAGCTGCTGTTGGACATTTGCTGTCTCCGGACATTGGAAACCTTTTGAAGAAGGAAATTACAGTGATAATTGAGGGGAGATTCCTCACAGAAAAGTCAAAGCCCTTTCTCATAGACTCTTTCCTCCTACTAAACACCTCCTCCTATGTCTCTGTCTCAGAGATCTTCCTTCACCTCTGTTGCTGGAGCCCTGATTGCTGCTGGCCAATGTTGTGTGAGGAGCTGGACCTTGACCTGCAGGACACCTGGGAGTCAGCCCTGAACCCTCAGTCAGTGCAAGGAAACAGTGAGGGCAGGGGCCAGTCCTGGTGTTTGGACTTGGATAAAGAATGTTCCCCTAAGGCAGAGGAGCTGCTTGGGTGAAGGGATGGGGATAACAGAAGGCAGAATGAGAGATTCTGCTGCACCTGCAGAGAACAGAGAGTCCAGAAATGCAGGAGGATTGTCTGAGGCTTAGTGCAGACTGAGGGGAGCTGCTCTGTCCCTCTCTCCTGTTCCAGCTGCCCTGCACTTGCACCTTTCTGAGATCCACTCCCGTGTTACCCTGGACAGCCAGGAGACACTGCTGAGAGCAGAGGGATCCCTGGCACACAAAGTGGCTCCTGCCTTTGCCAGAGTCAGCAGAGTGGGCTCATTGCCAGCCTGCCAGGCTGCCCTGCCCAGAGCTCCCTGGGCACAGGGAGCTGGGACACCCCATTGCTGTGCTCAGCCTGCACAGGAGGAGCCCAAGGGCTGGGCCTGGCCCTGCAGCTGGAACTGCCATTGCAGAGAGCCCCTGAGCAATGGCAGCAGCAGCTGGGCAAGGCAAGGAGAGAGAGAGAGCCGGGCCTGAGGAAAAGCCTTTCCCTGGGCAGCCCTGGCCAGCCCCTGGCAGGCAGCAGCAGGGCAGGACAGTGGCCCTCAGGCCCTGGTCAGCAGGGAATGGGCACATGGCCGCAGAGATGCCCTTCATCTCTGGGGCTGCTCTGCCGGCCCAGGAGGGACTGAGGGCCCCGAGCCCCCGGGCTGAGGGCTGTGCTGGCTGCCAGGGGACACAAGAGCTGTGCTGCTCAGGGCAGTGTGTGCCCTGCAGGCCAGGCCCGGCAGGTGCCACATCTGCCCTGCAGCAGGGCTTCCCTCAGCACTGCCTCCCTCCCTGCCTGCCCACGGCTCTGCTGCTGGAGCTGTCCCAGCCCCAGCTGCTCCTGTGGCCCCGGGCTCCTTCCCTGCCACAGCTGCCAGAGCCCAGCCCAGCCCCTGGGCCAGCCCTGCCCTGCAGCTGCTCGGCCCTGCAGGGGTTAAAGAACAGCTCCCCCAGCCTGGGCACCATGGAAAGGTGATGCTGCATGGATCTGGAGGCTGGGCAGGTGCAGGCACTTGCTGAGGTGCCCAGGAATCCTCACAGTGATGGTTTAAGAATCTCAGCCCCTGCTCTGCCCTGCACAGCTGAGTTTCCATTGCCACCAAGCTGAGCAAGGTAAAAGTGGGAACAGAGATTCAGGAAAGCAGAGACCCAAGCAGGAAACTCCTGCCCTGAATGAGCTCATGAAAAGTCCCCTCAGAAGGGGAGCCCTGCACTGGAGCACAGCATCCTCCTCCTCCTCCTGTGGCACAGAGAAACTGGGAGAGTCCTCCTGACACATCCCCCAGGCTGTGGGCTGTGCTGGCTTCAGGAGATCCCTCCAGGAGCACAGGGGACATTGCCCTGCACCCACACACTCACCATGCACAGGGCTGTGAAGATCTTTCCCCAAGTGAAGTCTCAGCTCAATGTCTTCCTAATCCTGATTGCCTTCAGCCTGTCTCTGCCTGGCTCCTGTGCCCTCAGTGCCTGCAGGCAGAGCCCTCAGCCCTGCTGGGCTGGGAGAGGAGCTGGCCCTGGCAAGAGCTGTTCCTTTAAAGCTCAGCAGCACAGACACAGCACAAGGACTTTAATGAGCCTCTTGGGGATTTGGTGTTGTTTACATCAGACTCAGTCCCTGAGAGAGTGATCAAAAAACTTCTCAAGAACTCAAACTTAAATTGAAACTCTGAAGTTTCTTGAAGTTTTAATGGGTTCCACTGAGGGACACGACTGAGAAAGTGTCCCCAGGTTCCAGTTAGAGCAGAACACTGGAGGCAGTGATGACAGCTGGGGACAAACAAGGCCAAGGTGTCTGTGGTGCTGAGCAAAGCTGGATGTGTTTGAGGAATGCAAAGGGCCAAGGGCTGAGCCCCAGGGCCTGGCCAGGCAGATGCTGTCCCTCCCTCCTTGCTCAGGGCTCTTGCCGGGATGGGCACTGGCATGTGGGGATGTGCAATGGCAAGGGCAGGAGCATGGGGCGGCCCCTGCCAGGCTGCTGAGCAGGGACAAGGAGGCCATGAGGCCCCAGGCCTGCAAGGGTCACTTGTCTCCTGCTCCTGCCTCAGGCTGTTCTGCCCTCAGTCTCTTCACAACTGAGACCAGCCTCCATGGGTTATGTTCTTAAGGCCTGCAAACCCCAGCCTGGGTGATCCTTGGGCCCTCTCCAAGCTGTTTTCAGATGAAAAAGTTCTGCTCATAATCTGCTCATAAGAAAATCATCAAAGGCCATGACCATGCAGAGCTGTCTGTCCTGGCAGCTTTTGTGTTGGAGCAATCCTGGGATAGATGGAGTTTTGGCAACCAAATTCCAATTTCTGCCATGGCCCCTGGACAAGGCCGGTTCTTTTCCATTGGAAGGAAGGCACAGAGTCCTGGTGCTTCTTAGGCAGATGAGAGGTGACCACCAGAGGCCAAGGCCAGCCAGAGCTGACAGGTTTTTCTTCTGGGAGATACCCTTGCATACAGAGATTTTTTAGTGGGAGTACCAATTTGTCAATGGGCGTCGGAAAAGAGAGACAGTTCTTTCCATAGGAAGGAAAGCATGGAGCCCCAGTGTTTCATGGGCAGATGAGAGGCAGCCCTTGACATTCTGAGATCAGCCAGACCTGTCACATTCCCACTGGGAGGCCAAATCAGCCTGATCTGTTCCATGTTCCCCTGGTTCTATGAAGTCCCACAGTGTCCCAGTGGTTCCCTCGATTCCATGAGTCCCTGAGGTGTCACAGTGGCCCCTTGGTTACACGAGGCCCTGAAGGGTCCGAATGGTCTCCATAGTTCCACAAGGCCCCACAGAGCCATGGTGGTCTCTGGGTTCCATGAAGCCCCACGGTGTCACCATGGTATCCCAAAGTGTCACAATGGTCTCCATGGTTCCACCAGGTCCTCACAGTGTCACTGTGGTCTCCATAGGAAGGAAACAACCGAGCCCCAGTGTTCCAGGGGCAGATGAGGGGCAGCCACCAGAGGCCATGGACAGCCAGATTAGACGGTGCTGGCAGTTTTTGTCTGGGAGCCATCCTTGGATATAGGGAATTGTAGAGGCGGAATACCAGTTTTGGACATGGATGCCTGGAGAAGGATGGTTGTTTTCCACAGGAAGGAAAGCATGGAACACTGGTGTTTCAGGACCAGATGAAAGGCGGCCATCAGAGGCCAAGGCCAGCCAGACCTCTCTGTCCTGGCAGCTTTTGTCTGAAAGCAGCCCTTGGATATAGGGAATTTTGCAGGTGGAATCAAAATTTTGGCCATTTCTGCATAGGTAAGAAGGATGGTTCTTTCCTTTTGAAGGAAAGCACAGAGCCCAAGTGTTTCAGGGGCTGAAGTAGAGAGAGAAGACACCTGAGAAGCCAAGCCAGCCAGATCTCTTTGTCTTGGCAGCTTTCGTCATGGAGGAATCTTTGGATTTAGGGAATTCTGGAGGAGGATTCCCAATTTTGGCCATGGGCACCTGATCAAAATGGATGGCTTTTCCCATAGGAAAGAAAAGTGCAAAGCTCAAGTGTTTTGAGAGAAGATGAGAGGTGGCCACCCATGGGCCAAGAGAGCCAGAGCTGTCTCTCCTAACACCTTTCATCTGGGGGAAATCCTTGGATATAGGGAATTTTGGAGGTGGAATCTCAGTTTTGCCTGTGGGCACCAGGACAGAAGAAGAGTTCTTTTCATTAGGATGGAAAGCATAGAACCCCAATGTTTCAAAGGCAGATGAGAGCCAGCTCTTTGGAAACCAAGGGCAGCCAGACCTGTCTCTCCTGGAAGCTTCTGTCTGGGAAAAATCCGTGGATATAGGGAATTCTGGAGGTGGATTCCCAACTTTGGCCATGGGTGCCTGGATGTGAAAGGTGCTTTTTTCCCATAAGAAAGAAAAGCACATGGTCTCAGTGTTTCAAAGGCAGATGAGAGGTGGCCCCTGGGTGGCCAAGCCAGCCAGATCTGTCTGTCCTGGCAGATTTCATCTGGGAACAATCTTTGCATAGATGGAAATCTGGAGGAGGAATCCTGATTTTGGCCATGGGCACCTGGAGGAGAAGGACAGTTCTGTCCACAGGAAGGAGAGCCCAGAGCCCCAGTGCTGCAGGGGCTGATGAGCAGCAGCCCTCGACATGCCAGGGTCAGCTGGACCTGTCAGGTGGCCCCAGGTGTCCCAGCCAGCCAGGCCTTGATGCCTTGAGAGGCTGCCTAGAGCAGAGGCTGGACAGTGTTACAGGAATAAAGTAGGGATTCATTAAAAGGCCTTCAAAGGATACACCTGGGGCAGTACAAGAGCCCGGCTGAGGGTACACCCAAGATGGACAATGGGTCACACATTTTCACATTTTTATAGGTTTTGGTCCATTTCCATATTGGGGTTAATTGTCCAGTTAGAGCTTCAGGTTATGAAGTCCCATCCTCCCAGTCTGCTCTCCTCAATTCACTGTTTGCACTTTTTGGGCCTGAAGCTGCCACAGTGTTCTTGGCTCTCCGAGGTTTCTAGGTTTCCTACTCCAGTTATGGAGAAATATTTCAAAGAGCTTCTAAAAATATGCACTCCTATTTTAAAGGGTGTATTTTATTACTGCTCTCTTTGGAGCAGAGACAATTGCAGCATTCTGTGATTGATATTGACCCAGGGTCTCTCCTCAGCAGCTCTGGCCTGCTCACAGAAGCTGTGCCTTGAGCTCTGACCCAGTGTGGACAACCTTGCTCCACATTGCCCAGCCCCATCCTGTCTGTCCTCACTCCCCTGGGACCTGCTGTGCTTGGAGAGCTGGCTGCACTCAGCCTAAGAGGGGTTTTCCCTTTTTGTATTTTTTGAAGCAATGTAAAACTCCTGAGTTTCCCCACTGCAAACAGACACACTGCTCAGGTGTGTGCCAAGACCAAGCTGTCACCAATAATGTTCCCCTCACCCAAGGCAGAACTGTGCAGGAAATGTTTTAGACCTTTGGACTCCATGGTTCCATGAGGCCTTGCTCTGTGGCAATGGACTTTTGGTTCCATGAGGTTCCGTACTCAACAGTGGTATCCTTAGTTCCAAGTGTCACCATGGCCCCTTGGTTCCACGGGGCCCCGCTGTGTCACAATGGGCTCCACGATTCCATGATTAATGCAAAAGCTTTGCATAAACAACGAGCAACACCATGGTCTCCTTGGATCTGCATTGTCACAATGAACAATGGGTTCCATGAGATCCCAAACTGTCACAATGGATATTGGGCTCCATGTGGCCCCTCTGTGTCACAAAGGACCCTTGGTTCCATCAGGTCCCACAGTGTCACAGGGGTTTCCTTGGTTCCGTGTGCCCCAAAATGTCACAGGGTTTTCCCTTTTCCTGCAGCAACCAGCAGAAAACCCCAGTGCCAGGGTCAAATGTCTGGCAAGAAGGAGCAAGGGGGGACATTTGGAGTAATGGATTTTGCCTTCCCAGGTCACAGTGATGTGGGATGGGGCCCTGCTGTCCTGGAGATGGTTGAACACCTGCCTGCCCATGGCAGGGGGTAAAAGACAATGTAATATATGGTAGGGATAATTCATGCTAATAATGTATGGTATTAAATATTGTGAAATCCAGTAGCATGTCTTTGATCATCCCGGCCGGGAGCAGCTGTCTATTTAGATTCAACAATCTGTTCCTGGACACAAGTTAAGATAATGATCGATGCCTTAACATAAGAATAGAAGCTTCCAGGACGATGATCACCAGTTTCCTGAGCCGTAGGGAGCCACCCAAGAGCAATTATCGCCTCTCCGATTGCATCTATCACGATAGTCAGCAGCGCCAAACTGATACATCTGAATACACGGCTTCCCTGGAGCCGATTGACGGCAATGGCACACCTGGACCCAGCTTTTGTCCAGCTCTGCACAGGGAAAGAAACAGCAATGCATGTGAAGAGTTACAAAGGAAATTTGGACATCTTTGCCTCGGGCAGAATAAACTGTATAAAACCTCGCTGCGCGAAGCCGCGAGTGTGAACGGGGGAGACTCTGACACTCGAGGGGTCAGGTCCAGGTTCACCCAGCGCCGAACCCGGGCTCGACGCTGTCTCTTTGGCTGTGGTGGTTTCGAAGACTGAAATTCGGTCGCACAGACAAATTAATAAATCTTTGCTAAATTTTTGATAATTTTGGCTCACGATTTGATCATTTATGACAATCTGCTGAAACCCAAAGTGATTTGAATTTGGGGTTCGGGACCCCTTCCCGCCTGGAAGGCACCCCGGTGATTTCAGCGGTCTGAGCGGGATTGGAGTCTGCAAGACCAACCAAAAATCACCGAACTGAATCTGAAGCCACAGCAAAAGAGGGATAAAATGGGCCCAGCTCTCAGAAGCTCAGCAAGATCCAGGGCATCTCTGAGCCCGAGGTGCTTTTTTTCCCCTTGGAAATCGACATGCATGAAGAATCCACGCGGGAAAAGGAACCATGAGTATCACGTGGTTGAGTGGGGTGTGATCGAGCGTGTGTGTGAGACGTGACTCTATCATGAAGCAAGTGTGGACCCCATGATCGCAGTTCCACCATCCCACGAGGGACGTGGTCGGTCAAGGGGGAAGCGGATGCTTTTTCTTAACACATGTGGGACCCGGGACTCGTACGGAGTTCGAGGGGGGAAATCAGTCACGGTTGGGTCAGAAAGGGGAAAAGACAGTCCTAGAAAATTCCAGGAGTCCATCTACCTTCTGATCCGGAGAAAACAGGTAAGAAAGCCGGAGATCAGTCGAAAAGTCCGTGGAATGGCTCTCCGTTTGACTGAGTAAGACTGGTGACGTTTTCCAAACTCAGGAAATCGACATCGGACAAAGAGTCGGGACTCGCGACGAATGTCCCAGCTGGAGGAGACAAGGTGAGAAAATTCGCAGGAGGGATTTTTGGAAAAATGGAGTTGGGAAAGAGCAGGTTCCAGAGAAACCCCAGGAAAAATCTCCCCAGGGTCCCCAGAAAGTTCTGCCAGAAATCCCAAGAGATAGTCCGTTGGGATGGATGCTAGAACATTGGGATGAAAGCCCCAGGAGAGCAGGCAGGTGCAAGGAGAAAATGATACATTTTTGTATGGAAAAATGGGGAGGGAAGGAGATCGGAAAATACGTGGTTTGGCTGATGTTCGGCACGTTTGAGGCTTGGACTTGCGAGTCTTTGTACAATCACCTGTTTGATCGCCGCCCACAGGATTTTGAGGAAATTTGGCATGCTGAGATGTGGAGGTACGCTGGTACGAGTTTATACCCAGTATGAGCCCTCCGATGCGCGGCGAACAGGGGAAAGGAATGGGAGCTCTTGGACAATCTTCCACCTTCTTACCTTGTTCCTCCGCCCCAGCCCAGACCGACTCAGGCACCACCGGTGCCCGCGGTTCCTCTTGAGGCAGCAATCCCGCTGGGTCAGGTCTCGGCACTGCCGCTCCCACCGGAGCAGGCTGCGGTGCCTTCTCCTCCACGTGCACAAGTGGCAGCACCTCCGCTCCCATGTGAGCAGCTGCTGCTGCCAACCCTTCCCAAAACTGAAGAAAAACAGGTAACCATCCCCAAAAACAGCTCTCCCCTGGCCCATTGAACAAGGCAGCAAACGAGGAGGGCAACCATGGGAGACAGTGGGGATGAGGAAGAGAAGCCTGGCTTCTTCCCTTTACGGGAGGTGCCAACTGAGTTATTGGCTTTGTACACGTGCTGATTGACACCAGTGACATGAGAGCATTCAAGAAAGAGATGGGAAAATTAATGGATGATCCTTTGGGGGTGGCGGAAAGGCCAGATGAATTTCTAGGAACCAGCACCTTCACCTACGAGAATCTCCAGTGATCCTGAGATCGTTGTTCAACAGTGAGGAGAGGGACATGATCAGACAAGCTGCAATCAAAGATTGGGAAAAGAGAAACCCCAGTTGGGAAAGCCGGGAAGAGAGGTGGCCAAACCAGAAACCGTCCTGGAATGCCCAGATGGAGGAGGGGAGGCAGAAAATGATAAATTTAAGAAATATGATAATTCAGGGTATCAGGGAAGCAGTACCCAAGGGACAGAACATGAGTAAGGTACTCAGGGAGTGCCAGGGGAAAGATGAAACTCCCAGGCAATGGTTGGAGAGGCTCCGCAATGATTTGAGAATGTATTCGGGGACAGATCCCGATTCTCCGATCAGGGTGGTTTTGCTAAAAACTCAGTTTGTGGCAAAATCCTGGGAAGACATTCAGAAAAACCTAGAAAAGATAGATGGGTGGCAGAAAAAAGGGTTGCAGGAGCTGCTTCAGGAAGCCCAGAAACTCTACATGAGACGGGATGAAGAGAAACAGAAGATCCAAGCTAAGGTATTGGTAGCTGTGGTAAGGGAAGCACAAAAGCAGGAACAGGGTAGAGACATGGCGAAGAAGGTGCAGGCGAAGAAGCAGAACTCTTCCCAAGGAAAAGGATTGAACGATCAGAGGAGAGATTTTGAGTGCTATTACTGCAAGCAAAAGGGACACATCCGAAGAAATTGTCCCAAGAAAGCCAAGGACCAGGCAATGTTTCAAGAAGATTAGGGGTGTCAGGGACTTTTCAGTTTGGGGTCCGGAACACCGAGGGAGCGCTTGATAAAATTAAAAGTTGGACCCCAAAGGGAGGAGATGTGGTTTATGGTAGACTCGGGGGCAGAACGGACAGTGGTGCAGCAGCTGCCGCAAGGGTGCTCTCTGAGCAACAATTCCATGATGGTAATCAGGGCAAAAGGGGAACCCTTTGAGGTTCCGATCATAAAAGATGTAGAAATAGAAAACAACAGACATACAGGAAATATATTACTGATACAGGATGGGGATTTTAATTTACTGGGGCAGGACATGATGGTAGCCCTGGAAATTGGCTTGGCAGTGGAGAATTCCTGGCTCAGGATGAGAATGTATAAACTCACAGTTCAGGATGAGGAGAAAATAGACCCGAAGGTGTGGTATGTCCAAGGGGAAGCTGGGAGGTTGGACATAGAGCCGATTTGTATCGAAATGGAGAGACCAGAAGACCCAATACGGGTCAAACAATACCCCGTCTCCATGGAGGGGAGAAAGGGATTGAAACCGTTGATTGACGAATTGATAAAGAAAGGAATGTTGGAGCCGTGCATGTCTAGGCCCAACACCCCAATTCTGGCTGTGAAAAAGACTGGATGGTAGCTTTAGGCTGGTGCAAGATTTAAGAGCTGTGAATCAGAGAACTAAGACTTTGTTCCCCACGGTCTCGAATCCTTACACTTTGTTGAATAACGTTTCTCTTGAGGACATGTAGTACAGTGTGATTGACTTGAAGGATGCTTTTTGGACCTGTCCTTTAGTGGAGGGAAGCAGAGATTATTTTTTGTTTCAGTGGGAAGAGCCGGAGATGAGCAGAAAGCAGCAGCTCAGGTGGACGTCGTTGCCTCAGGGCTTTGTGGATTCCCCAAATTTACTTCGGGCAAGCGTTTGAACAGGTGTTGAGTCATTTTATACAAACAGAGGGGACAGAATTGCTACAATATGTAGACGATTTTTTGGTTGCAGGTCCAAGGGAGGAGGTTGTAAGGGTGAGCACCATTGAGCTTTTGAACTTTTTAGGGGAAAAGGGGTCAAAGGTTTCAACGTCAAAGTTGCAATTCACAGAGCCCCGAGGTCAGGTACTGGGGACATTGGTTAACCAAGGACAAAAAGAAGTTGGATCCAGAAAGGGTGGCAGGGATTATTGCCTTACCACCCCCGCAGACAAAAAGGGAAGTCAGACAGCTTTTGGGGCTGTTGGGATATTGCCGGCAGTGGATTGAAGGGTACAGCGAAAAGGTGAAGTCTCTATATGAGAAACTCACCACGGACAGGATCAAATGGACGGAAAAGGATGAGGACGAATTCAGGGGAATCAAGGAAGCGCTCACAGCAGCACCAGTGCTGAGCCTCCCTGATGTGAAATGACCATTCCAGTTGTTCGTGGACGTGAGCAATCACACAGCACATGGGGTGCTGACACAGGACTGGGCAGGGCTGAGGAAACCTGTAGGATACTTGTCCTGGCTTTTGGACCCGGTCAGCAGGGGCTGGCCCATGTGCTTGCAGGCAATTGTTGCTGTAGCATTGCTGGTGGAGGAAGCTAAGAAAGTGACCTTCGGGGCATCTTTGGTAGTATTTGCACTGCACAATGTGCGGGGCATGCTACAACAGAAAGCAGATAAGTGGCTCACGGCTGCTAGATTGCTGAAGTATGAGGCCATTTTGATTCACTCACAGGATTTGGAACTGCGGACAACAACCGCGCAAAACCCTGCACAGTTCTTGTTTGGGGAAGCTTCAGAGGAACTCGTTCACGATTGCGTGGAAGTGGTTGAGTTGCAGACGAAGATCAGAGAGGATTTGGAGGAGGAAGAATTAGATGAAGGGGAAAAATGGTTTGTGGATGGGTCAAGCAGGGTGATTGATGGGAAAAGAAAGTCAGGGTATGCAGTCATGGATGGACGAATGGGAAAAGTGATTGAAGCAGGTCCCCTGAGCGTGAGTTGGTCGGCACAGGCTTGTGAACTGTAGGCAGTTCTGAGAGTCTTGAAAGGACTGAAAGGGAAAAAGGGAACAATTTTTACAGACTCTAGGTATGCCTTTGGAGTGGTTCACACCTTTGGGAAAATCTGGGAAGAAAGGGGGTTGATCAACACCTGGGGAAATGGGCTGATGCACGGGGAATTGATCCAGCAAATCTTGGAAGCTCTAAGGGAGCTGGAAGAAATTTCAGTTGTCCATGTGAAGGGACATCAGGCAGGGATGCAGTTCTGAACCTGGGGAAACAATTTGGCAGACCAGGAGGCCAAAAGCGCGGCATTGATGACAGTAAGTACCCCGGAGATCGAAGGAATCGAGATCCCAGACAACTTTCCTCAACCCTCCCAAAAAGAGATTGAAAGTTATGAGAAAATAGGGGGGAAATTGGAGGAAGGTAAGTGGAAATTACCAGATGGGAGAGAACTAGTCTCCAAAGGCTTTACCAGGAGAATTTTGAGGAGACTGCACCAGTGAACACATTGGAGGGCTCAGGCCCTAGCAGAACCATTTCTAAAATTTTTCGGGTGCAGAGGAATTTATGAATTGGCCAAACAGGAGGTACAGGGATGCCAGATCTGCCAGAAAATTAACAAGACTAAGGCGAGACAGGCAATCCTGGGGAGTCGCCCCATTGTGTACCAACCTTTTGAGAGAATCCAAGTTGATTTTACTGAGTTGCCTAAGGTGGGAAGGTTCAAATTTGTGCTTGTAATAGTGGACAAATTGACTCACTGGGTGGAAGCTTTTCCTAGCCCAAGGGCAACAGCTCAGACAGTGTCCAGGAAATTGCTGGAAGAAATTGTGCCCCGATATGGGGTGGTAAATTACATAGATTCAGACCAGGCAACTCATTTTACTTCAAAGATTATTAAGCAGATGGCAGAGGCACTAGGCATTCAATGGGAATACCACTCCCCGTGGCATCCCCAGAGCTTGGGACAAGTTGAAAGGATGAATCAGACCTTGAAAGCGCAGTTGTCTAAATTAATATTAGAAACTTGGATGTCCTGGCTGAAATGTCTCCCTCTTGCCTTGCTTAATATCAGCACAATGCCTCACTCAGAAACTGGGCTCTCACCCTTCAAGATGCTATATGGAATGCCATACAAGCACGGGATGCCGGTGGGACACCCCAGACTGGAGGACAGCCAGATTCAACCCTATTTAGTAGTGATAAACAGAAACTTACAGGAATTGAGAAAACAGGGGATAGTATCTCAGAGCGCCCCTCTGGGATTTGCTATCCACAAAATTCAACTGGGTGACTGAGTACTTGTGGAAGTATGGAAAGATGTACCCCTCTCCCCTCACTGGGAAGGCCCCTTTCTTGTCCTTCTGAAAACAGACACGGCCATTCGGACAGTGGAAAAAGGTTGGACACACACGTCCAGAGTGAAGAAGGTCGAGCATTAGGAGGAGGCTCCCGAGTGTAGGATCACCTCTTCTGCAAGTGACCTAAAGATCAAGCTTCAGTGTCCACATAAATGACCAACGGTGACCAGATAGGTTGTATACTGTCAGATTGTGTATGCTATCTGTTTGTACACTTCAAGTGTGAATATTGTCAAGGGGTTTTTGTTGTACACTGTAGAAGGGGGCAGAGGCCAAAGGGATTGTGCACCCAGTGCCTGGAAGAGAAGCTTGAGCTGACTGACTGCATTCTAACCCTAGCCATATATTTAGGAATTATCGAATTAGATTCACAAGAGTGGTTCCACATTTTCCAGAACGGGGTACGTGGAAAACTCAAATCTAAGGCAGAAATTTGGAGTGCTGTGGAGTGCCAGAAGTCAATCAAGGTACTGTGCAGCTCAGATGCTGTCAAAATATGGAGGCGGGGTGCCTTTAAAAGGAGGTATGTGGCACAGTCTGAGAATGTATTCCCTGAAGAATACTCCTGCTGCCATGAAGATGGTCTTCCTCGCTGCTGGTGGAACCCCAGGGGGCGGAGGCAAAGGCAGAGGAGTACGCTTGGTGGGAATCCTGATTGGCCTGAGCCTAGCCATGTGCAGGACGCAGAGTCTGCACACTGAGACCCCAATCCATGACGGAAATCAGAGCTCCGTGGATGAGTGCAATTAGTGTAATCAGACAGCTCCAATCGAACAAAGGGATGGGGGAACCTCAGCATACCAAGCCCCGGAGGAGTGCATCAGGGAGGCTGGCAGGTACTGTTTGATGAACGGCACTTGGGTCAGATTATGTAAATCAGGTAAAGAGATCCTATGTGTAGATCCAGTGGCAGAGACATGGAACGGACAGTCAGACAAGCACCAACATCAGATACGGAAAAGGAACGTGGAAATAATGTCAATCCCTGTTTGCAATCAATGTAATCGGACATGTGGGTTTGGGGACAGACAGAGTCAATTTTTGTGGCATATCACCAGGTGAATCCATTGTGTTATGACAATGTGAGACTGGGGATGTGTGTGATGAATGGAAAGATGTACTGGGTGGCAAGAAATATGAAATTCGAAAACAAATTCACCCTAAGCAGGGAACTGATCATATTGGATTTAACACAGGCACACGATGATAGAGTCTGCCTGCAATATGATAGAGCTGTCTGTTTTGTGAGAAACAAAGATGGAACGGATCCTGAGGGAAAGATGAGGGAAATTACTCAGGAACTGAAAAGGAGGGAGTCAGTGAGACAGAGTAAAAATCCCCCTAAGCAAAAATCCCTTTTGAATTAAATTAAAAGTCTAAAAGAGTGAAAAGTCTGTAAGCCAAAGCTGAAAGAAAAACTGCAAGACAGAGATACTGAAGAAACTAATAAAAAAATCAGAGACATGAAACAAAGCCAAGACAACCTGACCTAAGAATTCCTTTTAATAAAGAAGAACTAGCAGCAAATGTCACGCAAAGTCCACAAAAATGAATATGTATGAGGCTATTATAAAACTGCATACATATGTATGTAAAAAAGAGAAAAAAAGAGACCTGAAATTCTCAGAAGTACGCATATCCTTTTAGTACCTTTGAAGTACACATGCGTCCAATGCTACAATAAATACATACCAGATCTTCAGCTCTTAACAACTTTTACAAAGTTGTAAGAGTTTCTTTTTTTCTCCGCAAAACATTCTGGTGAGCCAGGCAGGAGAGGGAGATACCTTCCGTCTCCGTCTCTGTCCCCGCAGGGGCAGAGGAGAACAGACGGACTTCTAGGGCGCTCCCAGGACTTTCCTGGAGGAGCCGCTTGTCTCGGCTTGCCTCCTGCGAGGACAGACCTGCTGGCATGCAAAAGAAGATGCAGTATGTATTGAGGGGCCCCGGGGTGGGAGAAGAGAGTAAATCACTCAGAGACCTCTGGGTACAGCTGATGGAGCAGCTGGTTAGAGACGGGGGTTCATTGTTCCGATAGCACAGCCGCAAGCGATCCTGGGGGTGTGTCGAATGAACCCCTGTGTGTGTGTGTGTGTGTGTGTGTGTGTGTGTGTGTGTGGTGTCCGGACACTGTATGACTGTATAGTTAATGCATTGCCTGGTCAGTACATTATGTTTTGTGTTTATAATCGTGCAAGTGTGTAAGCGTATGGTGTATAAAAGACAGTATATTTACAGTGCAGTGCTCTGCTGTGCGGGGGAGAGTTTTCCTACCTGCGACTGAAGGGGCCGAGCGAGTGCTGACCGGAGCAAGCTGTAGAGGCGGGGAGCGCCTGGCAGAAAAAACAAAGCAAGCAGAAAAGCGTGAGTGAGTAAAGGGGGTAAATTGTGGTGTAGATCGTGCATGCTCTCACCCTGGCTAGACGAACCCAAGGGGTTCCTCTGCCCCAGTGGTTTGGACTCGACCCCTAAGAGTTCGTGAATCCTATGAATTACTGGATAAATAGAGGAGACGAATGAGTTTATTTAGAGGGGCTCTATCGGACTTCAGCTGGTGCTATAGTAGGTCTGGATTGAGAACAGCCTGCTGTAGAAGAATTAGAGTTCCCTGTAATAAACGAGATAGCCTGCCTCTGCGGGCAATTCCTGGGAGCCTTTGGTGCATCAAGAGGCTGGCACGCTGCCTGGGTATTATTGCAGTGTAGTGTTTGTGAGAGACGCTGGTATTGCTGTTCTAATAAGCGTCAAAGCACGTGCCCCGAGTGCAAATTAAAAGTTTCTGATCAAGCTGATTCAGAACCTAAGATCTTAAAACTTGTGTGTAAGAAATCACATCTGATACCTGCCACCTAGAGCTGTGTGTGAGAAGAAGACTAAGAAACTACTGTAGAGCTTTGTGAAAAAAAGTTCGGGTGGAAGCGAAGCAGGGCAAAGAGAAGGAGATAATGGAAACCAACCAGAGTAAAGAAGTTCCCCGGGCAAGCCCCTTGGGGTGCATCTTAGCCCACTGAAAGGAAGTCACCAGCAAGGGGGGCTCTGAGAATAAAAAAGATCTAATCCAATATTGCACACGCTGGTGACCACTGTACAAGTTGGGAGACAGAGCAAAATGGCCACCCACTAGAACTTTAGATTATAATACTTTGCTACAGTTGATGCTGTTTTTAAGACGAGAACGTAAATGAGATGAAGTTTCGCATGCTGATATGTTTTTTGTTTTAAGAAATCATCAAGAATGGCAAAAGGACTGTGGGATTAGACCGCCCTCAGATCCACTAGTCTTAGCCCTTGAAAAAGAAAATAAAGCAAAAGAAAAACAAATCAAACGTTGTTGTTCAGCATGTAGTGTAAGACAACGGTGCATAAGATCAGATAAAGTTTATCATTCTGAAGAGCAAGAACGAGATGCATTTGAATGAGTTAAAGCTGCTCCTAGAAAGAAGCAAGTAAAGCAAACTGAGGCTGAAACAGAGGAAGAAGATGAAAGAGAAGGGAACTTCCCCAAAAAAGAAGAAGACTCAAGTGGAGAAGGCACATCCACTGGAACCCACCCCACCCCTGGTAGTCCAGTTGCATCTAGAACTAAGAAGCAAGTAGTACTGCAGGCCCCTCTGCAAGAAGCAGTAGAACCAGAAAGAGAGAAATTAATGATTAAAGTGCCATTTACCACTCTTTATTTAGAAGCATGAGAAAAGATTGCTAGGAATTATCGTGTTGATCCATTACTTACTGCCAAACGCCTACGATATGTTATCAAACAACACAATCCAGATTGGGCTGACATCCAGCTACTACTAGATGCTTTCACTGAAACAAAAAAACAGCTGATCTTAAAGACAGCAAAGACTTTGGGAGAAGATTACTGCAAGGCCACACAAGAAGATGTAAAAGAACATTTCCCCCTCCAAGACCCAGAGTAGAATCCTAATGTAGCAGCAGAAGTAAAGAAATTAACAAACTATCAAGAGTAAATAGCAATAGAAGTAGAAAGAGCTATTCCAAAAACCATAAATTAGTCTGCTTTATATTCCCTTAAGCAGAAGCCTTCTGAGACTCCATCTGAATTTCTAGAGCGTTTAAGGGATACTATGCATCGTCACACATCATTAGATCCAGAGTCTGAGATAAAGATAAATCAACTAGTTAATTCATTTTTGAAGCAGTCTGCTAGAGATATTAGACGTAAACTTCAGAAAATTCGGGGGCCAGATGAGAGAAATCTTGAAGTCTTGCTAGAGGAGGCCTGGAGAGTACTTAGTAACCAAAAAGTAGAGAACCTGACCTAAGAATTCCTTTTAATAAAGAAGAACTAGCAGCAAATGTCACGCAAAGTCCACAAAAATGAATATGTATGAGCCTATTATAAAACTGCATACATATGTATGTAAAAAAGAGATAAAAAGAGACCTGAAATTCTCAGAAGTACGCATATCCTTTTAGTACCTTTGAAGTATGCATGCACCCAACGCTACAATAAATACATACCAGATCTTCAGCTCTTAACAACTTTTACAAAGTTGTAAGAGTTTCTTTTTTTCTCCGCAAAACATCAGAACTTAAGAAGAAGAGAGTGGAGCAAGAAAGATTGAAAACTCAGGGAGAGCAGTATGAACTGCTGGAGAAACAATATGCTGAAGGGGAACTACCTTCCCCAGACTGGAGCTTACTCATTGAATTAATGCAGGAAATTGCCACGGAATTGGGATTGTGAAATTGTTGGATTTGTGGGGGGCTGAAATCAGCAGAGAAATGGCCTTGGAAGCGTAAAGGCCTGGCTCTGGAACAGCTTTTGAAATGGGACAACCCAAGGGTCTCAAAATCGGCACAGATACCTGAGGGATGGGTGTTGGATCAAAGAGTGATTGGAACAATTTGCATCAGTTGAGAGGGGAAAGAATATACTGAAATGGTGGGATACACTCCATGTATAACCACTTTGTCAGTAAATTCGAACAGCAGGAGCAAAGTCTGGCAATCAGAACCTCCTACAGGGTACTGGAGTCAGAGAAACAACACAAGTTGTGATTGGAATGGTGAGATAGGGCTTTGCTGGGTCAATAGTCCAGAGCTAATCCTTACCAATCATTGGGATGACTGAGAGAATACTGGGGAGACCCAGGGAAAACTAATATCAGATGGAAAGCCCCAGATGGAATTTAATGGATTTGTGGAAAGAAAGCGTACAATGAATTACCTCCAAGGTGGAAGGGATCATGCACTTTGGGCATGATCCAACCAATATTCTTCACTCTTCCCTGAAAAAAAAGCAACCTGATAGGGGCCCCATTGTATGAGACCCTGAGCAGGGAGAGGAGAAGCTTGAAGAAAATGATACCTGTCATAAGCTGCAGGCAAACTTGGGGGGAGGAAGAATGGCCGGTGGCTAGGATAATTGATTATTATGGGCTGGCCACGTGGGCTCAGGACAGAAGCTGTGGATATAGGACTCCAATCTATCTGCTGAACTGGTTGATCAGGCTGCAGGCAGTGGTGGAAATTGTGTTGAATCACACCTCAGAGGCCCTGGAATTATTAAGTCGGCAGCACACCCACGTACGGGCTTTTGTGTACCAAAATTGAATAGCTTTAGACTATTTGCTGGCCAAGGAAGGGAGAGTGTGTGGGAAGTTCAATGAATCTTAGTGTTGCATTGAAATTGATGATTATAGGGAAACCATAAGAGGTTTGGCAGCTGAAATAAAGAAAGTGGCCCATGTCCCAGTTCAGAAGTGGAACTCAATCTTGCAGTCATCTTGGTGGGACAGATTATTGACGGGCCCTGGTGGAACAAAATAATGTTTTTCGTACTTTGTTCAGTAGCAGGAGTCATATTCCTTCCGTGTCTCATACCTTGTTTTTCCAGACTGATACACTCTGTGGTACAGGGTATGCAGATAGCAGTAGTACCTGTGGACCCGGAGCTGGCTTCTGGAAATAGCGTGTCCAAAATCATGAGCCTGGGAAGAAGGAAAGTGTACAAGCAGTGCTGCTGAAGTTCTGGCAAAATTTGAGAAACAGGTCAAACGCGACGAGAACAATTATAATGGCTATCAAGGGATCCCGCAAGGAGGGCAGGGCATGATGAGAATTTAATACAGCCTTCTCTTTGTAGGAGATCCTTAGAGGTGGAGAGTAGATGTAGAAATTAAGAAGATAATAGTCATTTGGGTTGTAGAGGGAACATGAATTGATGTGTTGATATAAAAGGGGAGGCATTGTAATATAAGTTGGGAGATAATTCTTGCTATAAAAGGATGTATTTTATAAAGATTGTGAAATCCAAATGAGTCTCTGACCATGAAGCAGCCTGAGAGGTGGACGTCTATTTGAATTCTGAAATTCCTGAAGGTGGGAGGTTAACAATTGGCATTTAGCTTACGAATAGACACACCCTGCGCGATGATCACTGCCATCCTGAGCCATCGGAAGACACCTAAGAGCGATCATCACCCTGCAGATAACATCGATCAAGAGAGCCAAAGTTGCCAGGAAGATACATGTGAATACACAACTTCCCTGGATCCAATCAACGCTGGCTACCAACCAGGAAATGACAATTGTCCAACTCTGCACAATGAAAGAACCAACTATGAACATGCAGAGTTACAAAAGAAGCTGGGACTCCTCTGCCTCGGGCATAATAAACTGTGTAAAACATCCCCACAAGAAGCGGCTCTTGTGAACGGGGGGGAACTGATGCCATACAGGTCGGATCCAGGTTCACCCAGCGCCAATCACGGGCTCTACGCTGTCTCTTTTGCTGTGGGGGTTTTGAGGATTGTATTTTGGTAGCGGAAAAAGATAAATAAATCTTTTCACATTTTTGATAATTTGGCTTTCGATTGATCATTTATAACAGAACCAAGGAAACCCCTGTGACACTGTGGGACCTGATGGAACCAAGGGTCCTTTGTGACACAGAGGGGCCACATGGAGCCAAATATCCATTGTGACAGTTTGGGAACTCATGGAACCCATTGTTCATTGTGACAATGAGTATCCAAGAAGACCATGGTGTTGCTCGTTGTTTATGCAAAGCTTTTGCATTAATCATGGAATCGTGGAGCCCATTGTGACACAACTGGGGCCCATGGAACCAAGGGGCCATGGTGACACTTGGAACTAAGGATACCACTGTTGAGTATGGAACCTCATGGAACCAAAAGTCCATTGCCACAGAGCAAGGCCCTTGGAACCACGGAGTCCAAAGGTCTAAAACATTTCCTGCATAGTTCTGCCTTGGGTCAGGGGAACGTTATTGGTGACAGCTTGGTCTTGGCACACACCTGAGGAGTGTGTCTGTTTGCAGTGGGGAAACTCAGGAGTTTCATATTGCTTCAAAAAATACAAAAAGGGAAAACCCCTCTTAGGCTGAGTGCAGCCAGCTCTCCAAGCACAGCAGGTGCCAGGGGAGTGAGGACAGACAGGATGGGGCTGGGCAATGTGGAGCAAGGTTGTCCACACTGGGTCAGAGCTCAAGGCACAGCTTCTGTGAGCAGGCCAGAGCTGCTGAGGAGAGACCCTGGGTCAGTATCAATCACAGAATGCTGCAATTGTCTCTGCTCCAAAGAGAGCAGTAATAAAATACACTCTTCAAAATAGGAGTGTATATTTTTTAGAAGCTCTTTGAAATATTTCTCCAATATTGGAGTAGGAAACATAGAAACCTAGGAGAGCCAAGGACACTGTGGCAGCTTCAGGCCCAAAAAGAGCAAACAGTGAATTGAGGAGAGCAGACTGGGAGGAAAGGACTTCATAAATTGAAGCTCTAATTGGACAATTAACCCAAACATAGAAATGGACCAAAACCTATAAAAATGTGAAAATGTGTGACCCATTGTCCATTTTGGGTGTACCTTCAGCCAGGCTCTTGTACTGCCCCGGGTGTATCCTTTGAAGGCCTTTTAATGAATCCCTACTTTATTCCTGTACCACTGTCCAGCCTCTGTTCTAGGCAGCCTCTCAAGGCATCAAGGCCTGGCTGGCTGGGACACCTGGGGCCACCTGGCAGGTGCAGCTGACCCTGGCATGTCGAGGGCTGCTGCTCATCAGCCCCTGGAGCACTGGGGCTCTGGGCTCTCCTTCCTGTGGACAGAACTGTCCTTCTCCTCCAGGTGCCCATGGCCAAAATCAGGATTCCTCCTCCAGATTTCCATCTATGCAAAGATTGTTCCCAGATGAAATCTGCCAGGACAGACAGATCTGGCTGGCTTGGCCACCCAGGGGCCACCTCTCATCCGCCTTTGAAACACTGGGACCATGTGCTTTTCTTTCTTACTGGAAAAAAAGCACCTTTCACATCCAGGCACCCATGGCGAAAGCTGGGAATCCACCTCCAGAATTCCCTATATCCAAGGATTTTTCCCAGACAAAAGCTTCCAGGAGAGACAGGTCTGGATGGCCTTGGCTTCCTGAGGGCTGTCTCTCATCTGCCTTTGAAACACTGGGGCTCTGTGCTTTCCTTCCTGTGGAAAAAAACATCCTAGATATCATAAATATATGCAGAAATGGCCAAAATTTGGATTCCACCTGCAAAATTCTCTATATCCGAGGGTTGTTTTCAGACAAAAGCTGCCAGGACAGAGAGGTCTGGCTGGCCTTGGTCTCTGGTGCCGCCTTTGATCTGGCCCGCTGTCCTGGGTTGTCTGTATGATGCTTTTATCCCAAATTGTTTTGTTCTGTTCATGCTGAATAGTAAGTTTTGCATCTTTAAGACTTATTGCAGAGAGTGAAGGGGGAAGTGAAGTGCACAGTTTTTTTTTCCTCCAGACACTGCACTTACTCCCCCACATTCCTTCTCCTGGCCTGTTGTTTGCAGACAGACGGCGGGACAGAGCGCTTCTTTTGCTTTTTAGTTAGTTTTCAGCTAGCTGAGGCAAAGAAGTTCCCTGGACTGTGGGGTTTTTTTCCCTTTTCTTTGGACCTCTTGAAACCTGCTCTGGACTGAACACCCAGGGGAGCACCAGCAGCTCACATTTCTGGCTCACCGGGCCAGGCCTGGCCTGCGAAAATTCCAGCACCAGCAGTGATCAGAGACTGAGTGAGCTGCCACCCGGGGGAGTGGGGTTTCTCAGTTTGTCATCTCTTTTAGAGTGGCAAAGGGTCTCATTTTTGGATATTGTTTTAGTTTTATTGTTTAATAAACAGTTTTTTCCCACCTTTCTCCAAGGAGGTATTCTTTTTTTCCTCCCGGACCAGTTGAGGGCAGGGGGAGGGGCCGATTGGATCTGTTTTTCCCACCAGAGCTCCTTTGGGGGATTCTTCCCCAAATTTACTCTAAAACTGGACACCGGGAAACACCAGTGTTCCATGCTTTCCTTCCTATGGAAAAGAACCATCCTTCTCCTCCTGGTGTCCATGTCTGAAATGGATATTCTCCCTCTAAAATTCCCTATATCCAGAGATAGCTCCCAGACAAAATCTGCCAGCATCGTCTAATCTGGCTGCCCTTGGTCTCTGGTGGCTGCCCCTCGTCTGCCCCTGGAACACTGGGGCTTGGTTGTTTCCTATGGAGACCACTGGGACACTGTGAGGACCAGGTGGAACCATAGGGACCATTGTGACAATTTGGGATACCATGGTGACACCATGGGGCTTCATGGAACCAAGAGACCACCATGGTTCTGAGGGGCCTCGTGGGACCATGGAGACCATTCGGACCCTTCAGGGCCTCGTGTAACCAAGGGACCATTGCGACACCTGAGGGACTCATGGAATCAACAGAGCAACTGAGACATTGTGGGGCCCATGGAATGAGAGGAACATGGAACAGATCAGGCTGATTTGGCCAACCAGGGGTGACCTGACAGGTCTGGCTGATCTCAGAATGTTAAGAACTGCCTCTCATCTGCCCATGAACCACTGGGGCTCCATGCTTTCCTTCCTATGGAAAGAACTGTCTCTCTTTTCCGATGCCCATGGACAAAATTGGTACTCCCCACTAAAAATTTCCTATATGCAAGGGTATCTCCCAGAAGAAAAACTTGTCAGCTCTGGCTGGCCTTGGCCTCTGGTGGTCGCCTCTCATCTGCCTAAGAAGTACCAGGACTCTGTGCCTGCCTTCCTGTGGAAAAGAACCAGACTTCTTGTCCAGGGACCATGGCAGAAATGGGAATTTGATTGCCAAAACTCCATCTATCCCAGAATTGCTCCCAGACAAAAGCTGCCAGGATAGACAGCTCTGCCTGGCCTTGGCCTCTGGTGATATTCTTAGACTATGAGCAGAATGTTTTCATCTGAAAGCACCTTTGAGAGGGCTCAAATATCTCCCAACCTGGGGTTTTCAGGCATCAAAATCATAAGCCATGTATGGAGGTTAAGGGCCCAGGGCTCAGTTGTGAAGAGACTGAAGACAGAACAGGAGTGGCCTGGCAGGGCCTAATGGGTGGATTCAGAAATGGTGAAACTTTTTCTCCATAGTGGGAAACAGCCACATAGAGAAATTAAACCACAAATGCAGCAGGCAAGACCAAGACTGGACATGAGGAGACAGGAATTTCCCTCCCAGGGCAGGGCTGTGCTGCAACAGGTCCCCCAGAAGGAGCCTGGTCCAGCCCCAGGCTTTGTGTGGGCAGGCAGAGGCAGGCAGGAGGCAGAGCTGTCAGCAAAGGAAGGGCCCAGCCAGGTGGGGCAGCCGGGGGATGCCGACAGCCTGCAGGGACAGAGGCGCAGGGCAGGGACAGCGTAGGACAGCCTGGGCTGCACAGGGCACAGGGGTGGGCAGCAGCTGCAAGACAGCCCTGCCAGAGCCAACTTGGGCAGCACTTTGGCCATGGCTGCTGGGCCTGGGCCTGAGGCAGGAGCAGGAGACAAGTGACCCTTGCAGGCCTGGGGCCTCATGGCCTCCTTGGCCCTGCTATCCTGCACACTGCCGGGTGTCACAATAAACATACACTTTCTAACTTCAGTGTGTTAGAGAGTCTTTGTCGGTCACAGTTGGATATCAGTACTAGATCAATATCCATATATTTTTAATAAACCACATCACTGCCTCCTGTGTTCTGCTCTAACTGGAACCTGGGGACACTTTCCCAGTCGTGTTCCTCAGTGGGACCCATTAAAACTTCAAGAAACTTCAGAGTTTCAATTTAATTTTGAGTTCATGAGAAGTTTTTTGAACACTCTCTCAGGGACTGAGTCTGATGTAAACAACACCAAAGTCCCAAGAGGCTCATTAAAGTCCTTGTGCTGTGTCTGTGCTGCTGAGCTTTAAAGGAACAGCTCTTGCCAGGGCCAGCTCCTCTCCCAGCCCAGCAGGGCTGAGGGCTCTGCCTGCAGGCACTGAGGGCACAGGAGCCAGGCAGAGACAGGCTGAAGGCAATCAGGATTGGGAAGACATTGAGCTGAGACTGCACTTGGGGAAAGATCTTCACAGCCCTGTGCATGGTGAGTGTGTGGGTGCAGGGCAATGTCCCCTGTGCTCCTGGAGGGATCTCCTGAAGCCAGCACAGCCCACAGCCTGGGGGATGTGTCAGGAGGACTCTCCCAGTTTCTCTGTGGCACAGGAGGAGGAGGAGGAGGATGTGCTGCAGAGCGGGGCTGCCCTGGGCACCGTCAGAGGGACAGGGCAGGACGGCTCCTGCTGCCAGGGACGGCTGCAGGGGCTGAAGCTGGGGCTGCAGCCAGGGCTGCCCAGGGCTGTCCTGCACAGCAGCTCCTGCAGCCCTCAGGGCTCTTGGCCAGCCCAGGCCATGTGCCACCTGCCAGGGGCAGCTCTCAGCCTGCCTGGCAGCTCCCCATGGACGCTGCAGGGGAGAAGTTGGAGGTGGAAGGAGCCACCCCCATCAGGGCAGATTCCTCCTGCTCTGGAGATGGTGCTGCATGGCCAGGGCTGCTCTCAGCTTTCTCCTCAAGGGAAGGGAAAGGGGCTGTCAGCTTTGGCTGTGTCACTGACACTCCTGCACTGTCACCCTGGGCATCAGCAGATGGGCCTCACATCTCCCTCAGAAAGTGCCTCCTCAGCCTCCTCTCCCTACAGACAGCAGCAGCAGCACCTTGGCTTGCAGCATCTCTGTTTGTCTGGCCTGCCCTTAAGGCCCTGGTGCCAGGGAGATGCCCCTGGGCAGTGCCCTGTGCTGGGAGGGGTCTGCAGGGCAGAGCTGAGCCCCCAGGGCTGGGCTGGGCTCTGGCAGCACTGGCAGGGACAAGGCTTGGGTAGAGAGAAACAGCTCCCAGTAGGCACAACTCCAGGCAGCAGAGAGCCAGACCAACCCTTGGTATCCATTCCTGTCCAGCTGCAAAGGGAAAGGGAAAAGGGTTTGGAGAAAATTATTTTTTAATTGGTGTGTTCAAGAAGTCCAGTTTTTTCAAGAATTTTTTTCAAGAAATTTTTAAGTGCAGGCACCCTGAAACAGACGAATTGTAATGATCAAAGGACTCCTGGGTGGGGACTAGCACTGACTGCACTGGGGCACAGGGAGCCCTCTTTTCCATCTGGGCTCTGCAGTGTTCAGCCTGAGAGCAGTGCTAAAGATGGGGCAGTAACTCAGCAGCACAAACTCAAAATCAAAAAAAGTTTAGCCAAATTCCCTCACAGGAAGAGAAATGATTTTGCAGAGATTCCAAATAAAATACATAGAATTGACTCAAAAAAATTGATCAAACTTTGTCAATATCTTCTTTCAACAGTCCACCATGGCCAGAGTGAAGCAATGTCCAACAGCAGCTCCATCAGGCACTTCCTCCTGCTGGCATTGGCAGACACGCGGCAGCTGCAGCTCCTGCACTTCTGCCTCTTGCTGGGCATCTCCCTGGCTGCCCTCCTGGGCAACGGCCTCATCATCAGCGCCGTAGCCTGCGGCCACCACCTGCACACGCCCATGTTCTTCTTCCTGCTCAACCTGGCCCTCAGCGACCTGGGCTCCATCTGCACCACTGTCCCCAAAGCCATGCACAATTCCCTCTGGGACACCAGCACCATCTCCTACTCAGGATGTGCTGCACAGGTGTTTTTCTTTATCTTCTTCATTTCAGCAGAGTATTTCCTCCTGACCGTCATGTGCTACGACCGCTACGTGTCCATCTGCAAACCCCTGCACTACGGGACCCTCCTGGGCAGCAGAGCTTGTGCCCACATGGCAGCAGCTGCCTGGGCCAGTGCCTTTCTCACTGCTCTGCTGCACACAGCCAATACATTTTCCCTGCCCCTGTGCCATGGCAATGCCCTGGGCCAGTTCTTCTGTGAAATCCCCCAGATCCTCAAGCTCTCCTGCTCCAAATCCTACCTCAGGGAACTTGGGGTTTCTGTTTTCACTACCTCTTTAGCTTTTGGTTGTTTTGTGTTCATGGTTTTCTCCTATGTGCAGATCTTCAGGGCTGTGCTGAGGATCCCCTCTGAGCAGGGCCGGCACAAAGCCTTTTCCACCTGCCTCCCTCACCTGGCCGTAATCTCCCTGTTTGTCAGCACCTCATTTTTTGCCTACCTGAAGCCCCCCTTCCTGTCCTCCCCATCCTTGGATCTGGCCCTGTCAGTTCTGTACTCGTTGGTCCCTCCAGCCCTGAACCCCCTCATCTACAGCCTGAGGAACCAGGAGCTCAAGGCTGCCATGTGGAGACTGATTACTGGACTATTTCAGAAACATTAAACTGCTGGCCAGTTTCAGCAAGCAATTTGTAATAAAAGTCATCTTTGATTGTTCTTTTTGGGTTCGTTGTGGGTTTTTTTCCCTGTGTGTTTTAGTTTTTTAATATTGTCTGTAAACGAAAGGCCGTTCCTTGTGCCATTTCTCATTTTCTTTCTCTCCACCTTTGCTGTGGCCCCAAACTGTGTCAATGAGGAGTTGTGCTCTCAATGGCTTTAAATGAACTAAAGGATCTCCCAGCAGACCCTCTTTTGTTATCTCCTCTTGAGCTGCAGCAGCAATGTCTGTGTGCAATGCTGGGGGCAGGTTAGGGGTGGCTCAGCAGCTCTGCTCCTGCTGGCCACACCATTCCTGATCCAGGCCAGGAGCCATTGGCCTTCTTGCCCACCTGGGCACACTGCTGCCTCATGTCCAGCCTGCTGTCCATCAGTGCCCCAGGTCCCTTTCTGCCTGGCCACTGTCCAGCCACTCTGTCC
Organism: Geothlypis trichas; assembly: GCA_009764595.1. Classification (NCBI taxonomy): domain Eukaryota; kingdom Metazoa; phylum Chordata; class Aves; order Passeriformes; family Parulidae; genus Geothlypis; species Geothlypis trichas. The sequence goes on from WSPJ01000105.1 coordinate 33,347, forward strand.
CCAGCCTGTAGCACTGCAGGGGTTGTTGTGGCCAAAGTGCAGGACCCAGCACTTGGTCTTGTTCAACCTCACCTTGTTGGATTTGGGCCCTGGATCCAGCCTGTCCAGGTCCCTCTGCAGAGCCCTCCTACCCTCCAGCAGATCCACACTCACACCCAGCTTGGTGTCATCTGCAGATTTGCTGATGCTGGACTCAGTCCCCTCATGCAGATCATCAGTGCAGATATTGAAATCCACGCTGGCTGGCTCTGATCCCTGGGCCATCCTGTGGGTGCCCTGTGATGGCACTCAAGGTGATCTGTTCCATCACCTTGCCGGGCACCCAGGTCAGGCTGACAGGCCTGGAGTTCCCCAGCTCCTCCTTCCAGCCCTTCTTGGGATGGGCTCACATTGGCACCTCCAGTCCTCTGGCACCTCCCTGCTGAGCCAGCACTGATGGTAAATGATGGAGAGCAGCTTGGGGAGCTCATCCACAGCTCCCTCATCCCTCTGGGATGGATCCCATCTGCTCCCAGACACACCTGTGATTTATTAAAAATATGGATATTGATCTAGTACCAATATCCAATGGTGATGGACAAAGACTCTCTAACAGCTTAAAGTAGAACGTGTATGTTTATTGTGACGCTGGGCAGCATGCGGGATAGCTCCCAAATACACACCGCAATTTACAGGTGATTACAGAGTCCTTTTTTCTATACAAGTATTGAATACCCAAAATACAAATGCGTATTCATAACCTTGGTACATCCCATTCCCTGCTTCGTTATGGTAATTAGTTCAAAAGCTATTAAGTATGCATAGTTTGTTCCTTGAAATGGGTCAGTGGTCCCTTTCAAGGGGAGGGTTTCCAAAATAAGGAAGTAAATGAAGTCTTCATCGTTCTGACCTTTCTACCTTTTCAATGCAAATATGACAAATGAACCCTTGGTAGAACTCCCATTCCCATCTTCAATTGGTTTCAGAATGGAGGAGGCCACAGTTTTCTTATTTTCCTAAAAGCTATTTATCAGTTTCTATATTCTTCATTATAAACCCAGCTAACCAAACATTGTGCTGACAAGCAATCAATTATTAGTTACTAACTAACTCGTAACTTTATCAAGGCCTACCCATTTATTTTGATTAATTCCAATAAAACTTATCTGTAACTAAAACCTCAGCTCCTCTAAAATCCCTAAATTCTTTTAAGTTTATGTCTCACCTGTGAGCATCTGAGTGGCTCAGCAGGTCCCCAGCTGCTTCCTCCTGGATTACAGGGGGGCTGTTCTGCTCCCTGTGCCCATCCACCAGCTCAGGAGAACACTTGTCCTGAGGACAACCTGTCTTATTGTTGAAAATTGAGACACACAAAGTGTTAAGCAGCTCAGTCTTTTCCTTATCTTTAGTTACTCTATTCCCACTGCATCCACTATCGAGTAGAGGTTCTCCTTATTCCTCCTTTTGCTATTAGTTTATTTATAAAACCTTTCCTTTATTACTTTTTGCAGAAGTAGCCAGGTGAATCTCTAATTGAGCTTTCATCTCTCTACTTTTCTTTCTGCATGACCCAACAATATCCTTAAACACTTGCTGAGTTGCCTGACCTATTTTTTCTGAGCTCCCACAAAAGGATCCATGGCCAATCCAGGACAGTAATTTTCCTCTCTGGTTCAACTTTGGAACAGAGGGATAGGCTGTTCTTTCCCCCTCATGATTCCTTTCTTTAAGTGTGTCCATCCTTCCTGGACCTCTTTGTTTTTAAGGGCTTTTTCCCTTTAAAAATCAGTACCTGATTCAGTACTCTCCAAATCTGCCTCCTGAACAGGCCAAGGTCTGCCCTTTCTGATTCAAGGGTAGATGGTTTGTTGATGCCCCTCCTTCTTTCACAGGATGTTGAAAACTCAATTATTTTATGGTCATTGTAGCCCCGGCAGTCTCCAACCAGCACATCTGCCACCAGCCCTTCTCTGTTTGTGAACAGCAAGAGATAGAGCTTTCCTTGGGAGTGGGAGTGTTACCAAAAATTTGGCAAAATAATAAAACTCCATCACCCCAATGTAGCATTAAGAAGCAGCATTCTTTATTTCAGCTGGATGCACAGAGGGATAGCTCCTCCCAAAGCCGTGCATGCTGAATGCAGGAAAGTTTCTGTTTATATTCTGTATTTTGCATACAAATTCATTTATTGTCCTGGACTAAAGACACATATGATAATCATTTCCCCAAAATCATTAACATATTTCCCCTCCCCTTTACCCATGCATTCTCCTGCCCTGGGGGTCTCTCTGGTGGTCCCTGGTGCTCGTGGACCCCAATGTTCCAGTGGGCCTGGCTGAGCTGGCAGGACACTGAGGCTGGTGAATTTCAGTTCCCCTTCTCACACAATGGGCATTGTGTGGTTTCCATAGGCCTGGGGTTTTGGAGAACCAGCACTGTGTGTGCTCACCTGGTGTAGACAATTTATCATCTGGTGACATGAGGTCACAGAGTGAGCTATGACATCACAGAGTGGGTTATGTGAGGTCACTGAGCAGCTATGGCATCATAGGCTGTCTATGTGACATCACAGGGCAGAGGACTGACATCATGGAGCAGACTATGACATCACAGAGTTGGCTATGACATCAGAGACCAGCTGTGTGATGTTAGATAATGGGTTGTGACATCATAGAACAGGCTGTGACATCACAGAGGGGATGGCTGTGTGACATCACAGGAGGTCTTTATGACTTCACAGAGTGGGTTGTGGCATCAAAGACCAGCTTAGCAATATCAGAGAATAAACTATGACATCACACAGCAGGCTGTGACATTACAGGAGGGCTGTGTGACATCGCTGGGTTGGTCACTCTGCCCCAGCTCCCCCTCACAGTTTCCCCCCAGAAGTCCAAAGCTGTTCATGCCCAGCAGGGTCCCCTGTCCCCTGGTATCCCCCTGCTCCACCTGGAGCTGCAGCCTCCACCAAAGGATGTTCCACAAGAGCAACTCCAGGTGCCTGACACAGGGACAAGGGCTGGGCTGTGTGACCAGCACATCAAGGACGTGGATTATCCAGGCCACTGGGGCCTGGTTTGGGTTCCCAGGGCAGGAAAGATGTCTGGCAGCTGGAGCAGGGCCTGGGAAGGGCCTCCAAGGTGGGGCTGGAGCCCTTGGGCTGTGAGCAGAGGCTGAGGGAGCTGGGCTTGTCCAGCCCAGAGCAGGGAAGGCTGAGGGGCTCCTCATCCCAGCCTGGCAGTGCCAGCCAGGAGGGGATGGAGAACACAGAGCCAGGCTCTTCACCAGGGGCCTGGGGGGAGACAAAAGCCAATGGGTGGGAGGGGAAAGAGGGGAGATCAGCCAGGACTGGAGGAGTTGAAATGAGTCAGGCTGGTTTCAGCATTTCCTCAACACCAAAAGCAGCCTGACCCCCTTCTCCATCTGACAGCTTAAAAAAATGGCAATTGTTCAGGCAGTTTTATCCCCAGTCAAGGATGGACATCCTGATACAAGAATTTAAGTGTGATTATATCTATCACAGAACCATATTTTTCTAAAATTAATTTTAGTATGGAAATCACTTGTGGATGGTGGACATGTCAGATGCTTCTGGGACGTTGCAAATGGCTCAGGGAAGAGCGAGATTGTTATTGAATTGTGTCCTGTTCAACCATGGTCTGTTGGCCATGAAGAGAAACTTCCTGTGCCTCTGAGTCCCACCAGTTCCTGACCCCCAAAGGACACAAACCTGGTGAGTTCTGGTTCCCACTCCAGTGGTGGCACCTGCACCTCCCTCCATCCCCAGAGCAGAGCTCCCTTGTCCCAGAGAGTCCCTGGCAGTGCAGGGATGAAGGAACCAGGACAGGCTGTGGGGATCAGGGGCAGGGCACAGCCAGGGATTTGGGGTGGTTGTGAGCCCAGGGCAGGACGTGGCCCTTGGCCTTGGTGAACCTCATCCCATTGTCCTGGGCCCATGGCTCCAGCCTGGCCAGATCCCTCTGCAGAGCTTCCTGCCCTCCAGCACAGCCACACTGCCACCCAGCTTGGGCTCACTGGGAACTGACTGAGGGTGCCCTCCATGGCCTCGTCCAGATCAGCAAGAAAGAGATTTCACTGACCTGGCCCCAGTCCTGAGCCCTGGGGACAGCCCTGGATGTGACTCCATTCCTCAGCTGCTCTGAGTGCCAGGGGTTGGATGAGGGAAATGGTGGGGTGGGGGTAGGGACAAAGTGTGATTGATTGTCAGCCATGAAGGGGCTTGATTTTCATATCTGTTCAGAGTGCATGAGGAGGGGCTGGGGATCAATATCAACTGGGGATTGCTGATACCAATCTATAAACAGGGAAAGAAAACTAAACAGGACAAAACAATTCTGTATTCATTGTTTTGAATATAGTAGATTCACTTTGAATACACTTCTGAAATCTGTCTAATTAACCAAAGAAGAACTGAAAATTTGAGTTCCCATGGGCTTGTCTTGTTTGGATGTTTTGAACAAATGTTCATCAGCTTTTCTCACTGAATTTCTCAAAGGAAGAGCTCAAGAAAGAAGAGGCCTCTGGAAAAGTAAAGTTCATCACCAACCTCCAAGGTGCTGAGGATCCATCCTCAGCTCCATCCTGCACCTCCAGCTACAGAGGAGATGGGACAGATGGCAGCAGAGACAAATCATTCCTGCTGCATTCTTTACTGTGTTTGCCTGTACAGGTGACCTGGATCCATATGTAGAGGAGGGGTTTTGTGTAAGATAACAATGGTAGAGTGGATAGAATAATATTTTGTAGCTGAAAATAATATTTAATGCATAATCCACAATGAAGAAAACAAGGCACATATTATCAGAGCAGCATCTGAGTTTTTGTGAGGATGAGAGACTTATTGATTGTCCACTAGTCAAACCTGTTCAAATACTTTCCTCAGGGCTTCCTTGAGATGAGAGGTGACCACCAGAAGCCAAGACCAGCCAGAGCTCTCTGTCCTGGCAGCTTTTGTCTGGGAGAACCCTTGCATACAGGGGATTTTTCAGGGGGAGTATCAATTTTAGCCATGGACACCTGGAAAGAGGGATGGTTCTTTTCCATAGGAAGGAAAGCACAGAGCTCCAGTTCTCCAGGGGCTGATGAGAGGCAGCCCTCAACATTCCAAGATCAGCTGCACCTGTCAGGTGGCCCCTGGGAGGCCAAACCGGCAAGTCCTGTTCCATGTCCCCTTGGTTCCATGAGGCCCTGCAGTGTCACAATGTTCTCCTTGCTTCTGCAGGGTCACAGTGGCCCTTTGGTTCCCTGGGGCCCCACAGTGTCACAATGGTCTCCATGATTCCATGGGCCCTTGCAATTCCACAATGCTCTCCATGGATCCACGGTGCCCCGCAGGATCACAACGGCCCTTTGGTTCCACGAGGCCCTGGAATGCAGCAATGGCCTCTTGGTTCCACAAAGCCCTGCTGCTCCACACTGGGCTCTTAGGGCCATTCAGCCCAACAGAGCCACAGTGATGGCCTTGGTGGCACGTTATTTCACCAAGCCCCACAGTGTCACAATGGCGCCTTGGTTCAATGCGACCCCACAATGTCACAGTGGTTTCCATGGGAAGGAAAGCACAGAGCCCCAGTGTTTCAGGGGCTGATGAACTGCAGTCACCAGAGGCCAAGGTCAGGCCTGTCTGTCTGTCCTGGCAGCTTTTGTCTCGGAGCAATCCCTGGATATTGGGAATTTTGGAGAGGGAATCCTGTTTTGGCCATAGATGGTTGAATGAAAAGGGCTGTTCTTTTCCATTTCAAGGAAAGCCCAGAGCCCCAGGGTCCCAGAGGAACTTGAGAAGAGACCCTTGACATGCCAAGGGCAGTTGGACCAATCAGGCCAAGCCAACCAGGCCTGTTCCTTGTTCTCTTGGATCCATGGGGTTCAGCAGTGTGACAGTGGTGGTGTCATATTGGATCCTTGGTTCCATGAGGCCCAGATGTGTCACACTGGCCTCCTGTTTCCCTGGGGTTCCAGAGTGTCACAATGGTCCCTTACTTCCATGAGGCTTTGCAGTGTCACAGGGGTCTCCTTGGTGCTGCAGTGTCACAATGGACCTTTGGTTCCATGGGGTCCTGCACTGTTCCACGGATCCTTAGTTCCATGGGGCCCTGGAGTGTCACAATGGCCTCTCTGGTTCCATGGTGCCACACAGTTTGACAGCTGCCCCTTGGCCTGCCAACAATCCAGAGTGTAACAATGGTTCCTTGCTTCCATGAGGCCTTATAGTGTCACAATGGTCTCCATGATCCCATGAGGCCTTGCAGTGTCACAACAGACCATTGGTTTCATGGAGCCCCACAGTGTCCCTGTGGTCCCCTTGGCTCCACAAGGCTCTCAAGTGCCACAATAGCCCTTTGGTTCCACAAGGCCTCCAAGTGTAAAAATGGCCTCCATGGTTCCATGAGGCCCTGCTGTGTCACAATGGACCTTTGGTTCCATGATGCCCCAGAGTGTCACAATGGCATCCTTGGTCCCACGGTGTCAGAATGGACCCTTCATCCCATGGACACCCAAAGTGTTCACTGCAGTCCCCTTGATTCCACCAGGCCCTGCCATGCTCTAATGGCCCCTTGGTTCCAGGGGGTCCCAAAGTGTCAGCACAGTCTCCATTGTTCCATGAGGCCCCACAATGTCACTGTGCTCCCCTTGGTTCCACAGGGCCCCACAGTGGAACAATGGACTCTTGGTTCCATGAGGTTCCTCAGTCCCAATGGTCTCCTTGGATCCGCAGTGTCACAGTGGCCCCTTGGCTCCATGTGGCCACGCTGTGTCACAATGGCTCATGGTTCCATGAGGCCACACAGTTTAACAAGGGACCCTTGGTTCCATCAGGCCTTGCTGTGTCACAATGGACTTCTGGTTCCATGAGCTCTCACACTGCCAGCAGCAGTCTCCTTGGTTCTGCAGTGTCACCATGGACCCTTTGTTCCATGAGGTTCTGCAGTAGAACACGGTCACCTTGGTTCCGTGAGGTTCTGCAGTGTCACAATGGACCCATGGTTCCACCAGGCCTTGCTGTGTCACAATGGCCCTTTTGTTCCAAGAGGTTTCTCAGGGTCACAATGGTCTCCTTGGATCCACAGTATCACAATGGACCATTGGGTCAATGTGGCCCCAATGTGCCAAAATGGATTTTGGTTCCATGGGCTTCTGCTGTGTCACAATGGACTCTTTGTTCCATGAGTTTGCACAGTGTCACAGCTGACTCCTTAGTTCTGTGAGGCACCACTGTCACCAAATCTCTGAAATATCAGAATAAGGCTCCCTAACACTCATTTGCTATTTCAGAGGGTATCATTTATTCAGGCCTGAGGTCTGGTGAGGGATAACTCTTAGGCTTACATGGACATGTAATTCTACCAGTGTGTTGCTTATATACAGTCACTAAATGTGAATTACAATTTACCCATTTCCATAAAACCCACCCCAAGTTCCCAGATTCACTCCTTGTTTTCTCTGTCCCTGCACCCTTGAGCCAGATGTCTTCTTCTTCTCTTCCAACCATCCTTGCTGGGAAAGCAGCCCCTGCATGCCTTGTTCCTGTGCTGAAAGTTCACAGGCAGGGTAAAAATGGAATGAAGCCTTTTGGTATCAGCCCCAGGCTTTGTGTGGGCAGGCAGAGGCAGGCAGGAGGCAGAGCTGTCAGCAAAGGAAGGGCCCAGCCAGGTGGGGCAGCCGGGGGATGCCGACAGCCTGCAGGGACAGAGGCGCAGGGCAGGGACAGCGTAGGACAGCCTGGGCTGCACAGGGCACAGGCATGGGCAGCAGCTGCAAGACAGCCCTGCCAGAGCCAACTTGGGCAGCACTTTGGCCATGGCTGCTGGGCCTGGGCCTGAGGCAGCAGCAGGAGACAAGTGACCCTTGCAGGCCTGGGGCCTCATGGCCTCCTTGTCCCTGCTCAGCAGCCTGGCAGGGGCCGCCCCATGCTCCTGCCCTTGCCATTGCCCATCCCCACATGCCAGTGCCCATCCCGGCAAGAGCCCTGAGCAAGGAGGGAGGGACAGCATCTGCCTGGCCAGGCCCTGGGGCTCAGCCCTTGGCCCTTTGCATTCCTCAAACACATCCAGCTTTGCTCAGCACCAGAGACACCTTGGCCTTGTTTGTCCCCAGCTGTCATCACTGCCTCCAGTGTTCTGCTCTAACTGGAACCTGGGGACACTTTCTCAGCCGTGTCTATCAGTGGGACCCATTAAAACTTCAAGAAACTTTGAAGTCTAAATTTAACTTTGAGTTTATGAGAAGTTTTTCGAAGATGTTCTCAGGGACTGAGTCTGATGTAAACAACACCAAAGACCTGAGATGATCATTAAAGTTTTCCTACTCCAGTTATGGAGAAAGATTTCAAACACCTTGTAAGTAATACACATTCCTATTTTAAAGGATGTATTTTATTTTATTTCTCTTTAGAGCAGAATTCTGTGATTGATATTGACCCAGCTTCTCTCCTCAGCAGCTCTGGCCTGCTCACAGAAGCTGTGCCTTGAGCTCTGGCCCAGTGTGGACAACCTTGCTCCACATTGCCCAGCCCCATCCTGTCTGTCCTCACTCCCCTGGCACCTGCTGTGCTTGGAGAGCTGGCTGCACTCAGCCTAAGAGGGGTTTTCCCTTTTTGGGTTTTGTGAAGCAATCTGAAACTCCTGAGTTTCCCCAGTGCAAACAGACACACTACTCAGGTGTGTGCCAGTCCCAGGTGCCACCAAAGGCACTGCAGAGCTGCCCTGGGCCAGCTGTGAGGGTGGATCATCAGCCCAAGCTGCACTGGGCCACTGCAAGGGGCTGTGGCCATGGGCACTGCACTGACCCCACTGCTGGGTTTGGCTGCCACGGCCACTGTGAGAAATTAAACTGTCCTTGGAAACACTGGGGAGGACTAGGACATACTGGGGAACACTGGGAACGCTATGGGAGACACTGGGACATACTGGGAGTGACACTGGGGATGACTGGGATATACTGGGAACACAAGGAATGCTGAGGGGGAATTTGGGTGGAGTGGGATGGACTGTGGGGGTGCACTGAGACATACTGGGACATACCAGGATATACTGGGAGTGATACTGGGGCAAACTGGGGACACTGGAGACATTGCGGAAAAAACTGGGGACACTGGGACATCCTGTGGATGATATTGGGGGGGGAACTGGAAGGGACTGGGAATGAACTCAGGTGTATTGGGAGGGATTTGGCTGTACTGGGAGGGACTGGAGGGGCACTGGGGTTGAACTGGGTTCTACTTGGGATGAACTGGGCTGTACTGGGGTTGTACTGGTCAGTACTGGGGATGAACTGGTCTGTACTGAAAGAGACTGGAGGAGGGCGATTTGGCTGTCCCCGCCTCCACAGCATCCCATTTGCCGAGGCTCATGCCCATCACTAGTCACAGCCAATCAGCACCAGGGTTTCAGGTCTGGGGGCGGTGCCTCGATGAGAGCCATATTTTGTTTTTAACTACAACTCCCGTCATCCCTCGCGGCCGGATACAGCCCCATTGGAGCCGGAAAAATAACACCTGTCATTGCCCATGCTCCACAGAACCTCGGGATCTGCCCCCATCTGTCCCACAAGTGTCCCCCAGACCCTCCAGGATCCCTCAGTGCCCCCTCAGCGCCCATTCGGGACCCCCCGAAATGTCCCTGTATCCCCTGAGTGCTTCCAACCCCACAGATGCCCGGCACAGCCACTTCTGGGAATTCATCTCCTCTCATCCCCAGCAGCCCCAGAGCCCCTCACAACGAAGTCCCGCGCCTAAAACTCCTGCCATGTCCCGCGCCCTAAAGAGCTCGATTGGAACTCCCAGAGTGCCCCGCAAGTGCTCCCGAATCGTTTGCATTCCCCACCCGAAGATCCCAAGTCGCGGCTCGGACGCAAAAGTGTCCCCCAAGAGCCTTCCCGGACCCCCAAACGTCGTGTTTAAACCATTTCCAGGACTTCAGCTCCCATCATGCTCCGATCCTTACCGAGAACCATTGCAGCTGCGCCCAGAACTCCCGTGATGCTCCGCGGCCCGGTTAAGATGTATTAGACCCGCGCCTACAACTCCCATCACCCCCCGCGCCCCACAGAGCCCCGTTCGATGCCCCCCAAGGGCCCGCTTGGACTCTGAAGGGCCCCAAATTCCCCTCCCTGACCTCCAAGGGCCCCCCTGGAGCCCCAAGTGCTGCCCCGGACCCCGAACTGTCCCTCAGAATCCCTGAGTGCCCCTCCAAGTGCCCACCCGGCTCCCCCAAGTGTCCTCCAGCCCCTCAAGTTCTCTCTGAATTCCCTCCTCAGGAACAAAACTGCCCCAAATGTTCCCCAGAAATGTCTGCATGGACCCCAAAATGCCCGCCTTGACCCTGTGTGAGAAAACTAAAAAAAAATCTAGAATTTGTAAATTATTAGCATAAAGAAAATGAGATCAATAGCTGATAGTTTCAATTAGTTAATGAAGGGAATTATGTTACTTAGAACCAATGATGAATAATTTCTTTGGTTGCTAAAAATTTTTTCTTTATATCAATTTCAAAATTAGGCAATTAAATTATTGACTAATAATATTACAAATAACAGAAGTATAACTATAATTTTAGTAATTATTATATTTTAATTTTCAATTAAAATGCATGATCTTTTTTTATGTTTTGGGATGTCAGTCCCAGGTAGGCGATGTCAGACATGGTGAGGCTGGGGGTGAGGAGCAGCTTGTCCAAACAGGCTCCGCCTGCAAGGGGCTCATTCTTCTCCGAGCCCAGACCTCCTAAGGAGACATTCAGCATCAAGATCATCTGGGGAATGCTTGGACAATGGAAGGGAGACAAAGAGCTCCTGAGGGCTTTCTGTATTTTAATCAGCCCCACGCTGGATTTGGGGCTGGCTCCAGGAGCCTCAGGCACGCAGAGAAGGATGAAGAAGCTGCTGAAGGAGTCAGCAGCAAAACTCCAAGTGCCTTGGAGCATGGCTGGGCCCCAGTGAGGGCAGGGAGTGCCAAAGGCTGCCCAGGGCCTGGTGAGAGCAGATCCTTGAGGCCAGGATTGCAGGGAGCCCAAGGCTCTGAGCAGGGAACTGCAGTGCTGAGTGTTAGGAATGGCAGGCAATCAGCTCTTGAGTGATTTCAGCTTTACTGGAAACACTCCAGGTGGGGCATCCGTGGGGGTGTGCGCACACCACTGCTGCTCCCGAGACGGCGAGGAGGAGGAGGAGGAGGAGGAGGAGGAGGAGGAGGAGGAGGAGGAGGAGGAGGAGGAGGAGGATGTCAGCTCCATCGTCCAGCAGAGCTGGGTTTTCTCTCCTTTCAAGAGTCTCTGGGTAGGCACTGTTGGTTTCAGGTTCATGGTCCCTGTACTGCTCTTGGCCTGCTCTGGTTAGGGTGACAAAGGCAAAAAGCTCTGACCATGGTCCTGATGATGTCCTATGTTTTCTCTGGTTAGAGGTGTTATTTTAATTCTTCCTTTGTATGGTGGCTTGTTGTTCTAGGGGATTTTGTTAGGTCATTCTTTTCTGCTAGGTCTTATGGGAGTTTCATATTTGGTTATTGGTGACACAATCCTCTTCTTTATGGTGTCGGGTGGTTCGCCATCTTCGATGAGAGTGGGAGCAGTGGGGGTAATACCCGACAGTAAGGAGATTTACATAATTATAAATCCTTTTACTGGCATTGGAACTTGACATAACTATAAACATTCAACAAACAATCTATAACTAACATTGGAACTTTATATTAACTCCTTTAACAATGATCTTTATATCAACTGCTTTAACAATGTATTCTCTAAAATGTCCCCCTCTAATTTTTCAGTTGGGCTCAAGCCTGCATCAATTAGCAATTACTTCTTCTTGAAAGTACAATTTTCTTACAATTTTTAATATTGGTTGTAAATTTGCTTGGCATCTTGATGTTCTTGATCATTCATTATCACGATTACTTTTACTTCTTCCATATTAAGCTCTTTTGGTATCATTAAACTTGCTTGTACAGCAGATGTTACAACTGGGATTATACAGGGGAGCATGCAAGGTAGGAGGATTAAACTAGCAATTTCACATACGATGAAAAAGGCTATTTTTTTCCACCAGTTTCCTTTTAATGACCAGAAATTGTCCCACCAGCTGGTATCGAATGTAGGGGTCCACTCTTGTGTTCCAACATAAACAAACTGACTGCCAGATTTCCTTTGAGATATTTCTAATTGACTTCACTGCGGTCATCCATTTCTAAGCAGCACTGAGAGGAGTTAAATTTTCCACATGTGTTTCCTTCATTGGCTAATAAATAATCTACTGCTGGTCTGATTTGATACACCACAGTTCTAGTCGGGGATAGTTGGTCATTTATGTGGTCTAAAGCCAGAGAGGTTCGGTTCGATACCATCTCCAGTGCTGCTTGTAATCTTAGAATCCAATTGAACGAATAAATTGGGGTCCGGTGTCCCCAGGACCCATCTTGAGCCCAGGTCGCCGGTCCATAAATGCAAATTATTTCCTGGGGGTCCATACTGTGTTTTTCCGTGTCTGTGTTCCTCCAATTTCAATTAAGTTTCTTTTTTGTCAGCTAGATTTGTTCAAATCATCATATACTGGGACCCCTAGGTTCGATCCAGACTCTTTTGGGAGTAAGAAAAATGACAGTTTAATAATTCCAGTAGTGCAACTGCTGCTCCACTCCCCGGGTAATTTAGTGTAAGCCATATTCCCACATATCCAAAACAGGTTTTCTGGAGCTTTCCAAGAAGCATCACTGATAGTCATTGGAAATTCCCAGTACTTGGACATTTCTCTCACTCCCCAGAATGGGTTTATTCCTTTTCCAGTGCACTCATGGAATTTATCTCCTTCTTGGTAGATACACCCCGTTTCTTTCTTCCCAATGGATCAGTATTTATTGGGTTCTCCAGGGATCTATCTAGCTATTGGATGTTTTACTATTAAGTATCTTTTACAGGACATATCTCCTACTGGGGTTTTATACATTTTCCCTTTCCTAGATATACACTACTCTTCTCCAATTATTTTAGACTTTAATTCCCACCATTCTTTTCCTCTTTGTCCAATAGTTGGTACTTTTTGTCTTGTTTGTGTCCATTTTAAAATTTCTATTGGTCGTAAGCTGATCCCTTCCCAAGGCCAGACTTTGGCCATTTGTGTATTTCCACAGATCCAGCAATTAGTTAAATTTAACTCTTTACTGATCTTTTCCACTAAATCTATGAACAAGTTTTTCCCATGAGATGTTTCTAGGTCTTCTTTCTCATTTACTGATGTTGTTACTTCTTTCTCTTTTATTAAGTCTGCTGTGCCTTTTTGATTGGACTTATGTTCAAAGCAAAGCCAAGCATCTCCTATAGGACACTCCCCAAGCAGTTGTTGCTGATAAGTGGCTGTATTCTGTGAAATCCAATAAGTCTTCCCGTTCCCTTGACAGGTTGCTAACAGAGAGAGGTTGACACAGTTTAAGTTTAAATTTGTATGTACTCGTGTTAAAGATCCGGTTTCTTCCCCTTTGTAAAGGGGGTAGTAACATTTAGCACATGGGCTCTTCTGACTTCCCAGCGTGTTGTTAACAAGTGAGATCAGTGAGAGCATTCCCAGGAGTCTGGTATGAGGCATTCCCCCAAACTCTACAACTGCTGAGCTGCACCCAGTGATTGGAGTGGCTGTTTTTAGGCGGACTGTAGACTCACCCAGCCTTGCCTCCTGGTTATGCTTTTCTCCTACAGAAGAGCTCACTGGTTTTAGTACAGAGGTTTTTATTCTCTCAGTGTCAACACATTGGACTTTTCTTTACTAATTTATTTTTGCCCTGAGGGATGTTCTATAGGAGATTGCTTCATACATTAAAGATTGGAGTTAGCTTGGGTATTTTAACGTTTTAACACAAATACATGTACCTAAAAACCTTGAACTCAATGGTCAGATGACTTTAAGAATTTTTGGCATCCAAAATGATAGATAAAATACTCACACCAAACAAATAATAAGGGATTTACTCTTATGCCTAATCCTACAAAATCATAATATACACCAAAACAAACAAAGGCTCCAACACAAAATAAAAATTCTGCATTCATTAATAAAAACTAACTAATAATAAATGCAACAGGAAAGTATCTACTTTTCAAACTCAAAAGTAAAAGATAAATAACATTAACTGCAATTTTTTACAGTTCTTAACAAGTTTTGATTATTTAAACAGTTCTTAACAAGTTTTTGACTATGAACAGTCTCTAATAGTCTTTAGGTCTCCTCTGGAGGGTTAGCTTTAGATCGTCTGAGTGATTAGTCACAATCCATTCATTAGAAGACTTAGCAGGAGATGTGGTTGGTTTTGACTCTTCAGTGGGAGGTGGTACAGGTCCTTTAATCTGGGTTATATGTGTCCACCCCTTCTCTTGGGTCTGTGTGGCTGTATTGGTGGTGAGCAGGACCTGAAAAGGGCCTTCAAACTTAGAGGTTAAAGGTGCAGTGTTCCATGATTTAACTAACACCCAGTCTCCTGGATTGATGTTATGTCCCTTAGTGTCTAAGGGAGAGGTTTGAGGGAGATAGCCCTTTTTCCTAAGATCTTCTAACATACTTCCTATAGCCTTTAGATATTTTTGGGTGGCTGTCTCTCCTTCTGGATTAATTCCAGTGCTATACGGGGTTGTCAAGAAGGGGAATCCAAACATCATTTCATAAGGTGAGACTCTTATACCTGATCGAGGCCTTGTTCTAATTTGTAACAGTGCTAAGGGTAGACATTTAAGCCAATTCATCTGGGTTTCTGTAACTAATTTAGTTAGCCTGTTTTTGATGGTTTTATTCATTCTTTCTACTCTTCTGGAGCTCTGGGGATGCCAATGGGCTGTGCAACCTCCATTTCATTCCCAGGGCTTCAACAACTTGTTGTAAGACTTGGGCAGTAAAATGTCAGCCTCGGTCAGAATCGACATTATTTATCAACCCATATCAGGCAATGATGTTTTCTAGGATTGCTTTTGTGGCTACTTGGGCTGTCTCTCTTTTGGTTGGGAACGCCTCCACCCAATGGATGAGGTGATCCACGGTCACTAATAAGTGTCTGTGTCCCTGGACAGGGGGCATTTCTGTGACGTCTACCTGCACACTTTGGAACGGCCACAAGGCCAACTCTCTTCCCCCAGATCAGACAGTACTCTTCTCATTACTTTCTGATTAATTTGTTGGCAAGTTAAACATCCCTTGGTAACTGCCTTTGCTATGTTCCCTACTCCCATGCACACATGATCCCTTGGAAAGTGGTCACATAAGCCTTGTATTCCCCAATGGGTCAACTCGTGTTACTCCATCATCACCTTTCAGGCTGGAGCTTTATTTAAAATTTGCTGTCCATCAGGGGTCCACCATTCTCCATTTTCTTTTTGCTGTCCTCTCATCTTTTCTAACTCTCTTAATTCTTTCTTGTCAAAGATTGGGTTTTTCCTCTGTTCTTTCCCTACTAGGTGTTCCCTCTATCTTTAGAATTTTAACTGGACTTTCTTGTTCCAAGGCTACTTCTTTTGCTACTTGATCAGCTAATTGGTTTCCCTTTATTTCAAGGGTGTCCCCTTTTTGATGTCCTTTTATGTGAACTTTGGCTATCTCTATTGGTTTCCTCAGGGACTCTAGTACTAATTTTCTTAGCTCTTCATGTATTAAATTTTTGCCTTTAGAATTTAGGTACCTCCATTCTTCCCCTATTTTTCGAATGTATGGACAATTCTGAATGCGTAACAGGAGTCGGTATAGATTGTTCCTTTATCTTTTTCTAGTAAATCTAGCCCTCTCTTCAGGGCATAGATTTCACAGCACTGGGCAGACCAGTTTGAGGGTAGCTTTCCTTGTTCCTCAACTTGCATGTTCTGCCCATCTATGATTGAACATCCTGAGACCTGTTTACTGGCTACCATTCATGATGATCCATCTGTAAATAAAATTCTCCCATATGGGAGGGGCTCATCTTCTAAATCTTCTCTCACTTTGGTCTGCATTTCAGTAATTTCTAAACAATCATGCTCCAGGTCTGTTAACGCTTTTCCCGTGAGGAACTGGGCAGGATCTAAACATTTTGAAGTGACTAATTCGAGGCCCTTGGTATTTATTAGGATGACTTCATACTTTAGTATTTGGGAGTCGGTTAGCCACTGAGGGGCCTTGTGACTTAAACCAGCTTTTACATGGTGTGGGGTATGAACCCGGATCTTCCCCTTCCAGGTTGGTTTCTGTGTGTCTTCTATTGGGGTGGCTGTTGCTGCTATCACTTGCACACAGGCTGGCCACCCTCTGGCTGCTGGATCCAGTAACTCTGAGAGAGATGCGAGCGGCTTCCTGCACCCTCCCCAATCCTGTGTAAGGACTCCGCAAGCTGTCCCCTCTTCCACGTTTACAAATAGGGCAAAGATCTTTTTAAGGTCTGGTAGGCTCAGTACAGGGGCAGAGGACAATTTAGTTTACAGATTCTGAAGCTGTTCCTCATCATTTGAGGTCCAGGTTACAGGCTATCAATTTGTCATATGGAAATTTAACACTTTTAGTATACTGATCAAGCCATAATCTGCAATACTCAAACAAGCCTAATAATTTTCTAACATCTCTTTTGGTCTTTGGGGCAGGGATGGACAGAATTCCCCAAAATTCTCTTGGGACTTGACCTTTTATACCCTTGGCCAATTATATGTCCTAGATATGTTACTTCTTGTTTCACAAATTGCAGTTTCTTTTGTGATACTTTTAGACTTTTATTCCCCTAAGAAATTTAGGAACTGTATGCTAGAACTTCTAACAAAGTTAGTAGTTCTAGCATACAGTTCCTAAATTTCCATTCACACAATTACATATTAGTAATTCATTTAAACTAACTCAAATTTAGGAACTCACTATGGTTACTCTTTAGTAACTCATTTCCTAATTCTATTTAGGAACCCATTACGGTTTTAAATTTTCATTCACTCTCGCTAGCCTATGCAAGAGACTCCTGATACAAGTAAATCATCAGCATATTGTAAAATATGTACCCCATTCTCAGGTTTAAACTGTTCTAGAAGTTCTTCTAGAGCTTGCCAAAGAGATTTGAGGATTCTGTAAACCCCTGGGGAAGACATGTCCACCTTAGTTGCTGTTTTCTTTTCTTTTCCATGTCCTCCCATTCAAAGGCAAACCAGTTCTGGCACTCTTCAGCCAGGGGACACGCCCAGAAGGCATCCTTTAAATCGATGACAGAGAACCATGCATGCTCCTGAGGTACTTGGCTTAAAAGGGTGTGCGGGTTTTGTACTACCGGGTGCCTCGTAACCGTTCTTTTATTAACTTCTCTTGAACCTTGTACTAATGGATCCCTTCCATCAGCTTTTCTCACTGCTAGTGTGGGAGTATTATGTGGAGACATGCATGGTGCTAAAATCCTTCCTTTAACAGCTGGTGAGTTACTGGGGTGAGTCCTTTCTTTCCCTCTGGGGAAATTGGATACTGCCTTACCCAAATGGGGGAGATGTCTTTCTGCATCTCTGCTTTTATTCGTGGCATATTCAAACAACCAATTTTTCCCTCTCCCACCCACATGTTTGGGTTTATTTCATCTATGTCTCCCTTTGTTAAGACCATTATTTGTACTACCATTTTTCCTTCTTTTGGCATTACTCCAATTCCCAATTTGATTTGTAAATATTGTCCTAATAAATTACAACCTAACTTGGGGATGTAAATGAAATTAGCTCAACACTCTCTTGAATTTCCTCTAATTTCTACATCTTCTATAACCTGGGCCTCAAGTGGTTCTCCTTTGGCCCCTCGTACTTTGCAGGCCTTTTTACCGACTGTGATTCCTGTTGGTATTTTAGTCACACATGACTTGTCTGCTCTGGTATCAACTAAAAATTCAAATTCATCATTCTGGCGACCAATCTCAAAATTTACCAAGGGCTCTTCTAGATGGTTCATTAAATCCCCCAGAACACAGAGCCCTTGACACCCCTATTCTGCATACTTCTGATCTCTTCTTAAGATGTTCTCTAGAGTTTCTTGCTCCCAGGCTATGGCTTCATCTAATTGGAGTTTCTTACAATTTCTCTTTAGGTGTCCTTTCTCTCCACAGTAATAACAATATTTGTCACTGGGTAGAACCCTAGCCCCTTTTGGTCCAATAAAACCTTTGTCTCTTCTAAGTGGTTCTATGGGCCCATCCTTGTTGGCTCCTACACTTTCTCTAGCTATGGCTACCATAATTTTAGTTTTTATTTTAGCTTTTCTTCTTCTCTGCTTAGATATACTCTTATGGCTTCTCTCAGCAGTTCATTAATACTTTTTTCCTGCTATCCTGTATTCTCTATAACTTTCGTGTGATATCCAGTGAAGATTTACAAATTGTACCTTGAGAAGGACTTGGCCTGTCGGAACCCAGGATGCCCCTCTAGGTGCCCTGGAGGACACGTGCCCCTGGCAGGGGGCTGGGAGTCCTGGCAGGAAGCCAAAGACATCTGGGATTTTGATCTTAACCCATGGAGCAATTTAGCAACCTTGTATTACAAATTACAAGTCACAAAAGTTTAAGTAGAATGATAACGAATCTGTCACAGGGTGTAAAATGGTATTTTCTGGATTTTTATATAGAGGTCTAGAAGGCAAGATGGAAGGATTTGGGTGTTGTCCTATTCTTCTTCCTTCTTCTTCTTAGCCTCCACCCTCTTGGTGATGGTGCCATTTTAGGATTGGTTTAGAGTAGAAGTAGACTGTCTAACATATGTGATAGGTATTGGAAAATAATGATAAATAAAGTACACGTAGTTCATACTATAAAATGTAGACACCAGCCCTGGGATGGGGAGTGTGCCTCTGTCTGACCTCTGGCAGGCCAGAGGAAAAATGTTCTAGATAAGAAACAATAAAGAACCTTGGAAACCAGAGCCGAAGAATTCAGACTCCTTCTTCGAAACACCAGGCTGGGAAAAAAGGATTCTCAGGGTCATCCCTGACCGCAGGGAACCCGAGATTGGGCTTCTGGGCTGTCTGGGTACACATCAGAGTAAATCTGGAAGTTTTGCTTTAGCCTATTAAGCCATGGTGCTGGGGTCTCGTCTTTTTCCTGGGTGCCGTCAAACGCTAACCTGGTATTACTCCCTCTGGGGACTGATTCTTTTATCCCTCTGGTCATCAGGGACCTGTAATCTCTCATATTCCTTCTCCCCTCTTCTTGATTAGGGTCCCAGTCAGGCTCCACTAAAGGCATTTTTTGGTCACCTAGGGGCCTGGGTTGGTTTTCTCACTCCCAAATTTTCATTCCTGCAGTTCCTATTGAGTCTCTTCTGGGGAAAATAGGATGTTAAAGATGGAGTTCAATTCTCCCCATGTATAAATATTAGGGCCTAAAATTGGATCAATTTGATTTGCTATTCCTACTGGGTCTTCCACTAAATTTCCCAATTCTTTCTTAAAGTTTCTAACTTTGGACACAGTCAACGGAGCATTTACAAATCCAATCTCACTGGCCACCCTACCCATGGGAACTTCTCTGAGGGGGAACAATTTTTCCACTTCAGCCACTTTGGTCTGGGTGTTCCAACATCAGCTGTGGAGGCTGACTGGGGAACTTCACTGTTGGGCATGAGATTCTGAGATGTTGTTTGGCTTCTCGTTTGTGGTGGGGGAGGCAGAGCAGGAACTTGCTGGTGAATAAGGGGTGCATGAGATGGTAGAGGGAAGGGGACAGTAGTGAAGGGTAAAGAGAGTAAGGAGAGGGTTGAGGGGAAGGTGGTGGAGGTATAACTGGGTTAGGAGGTGGTAAAGGAATGACAGCTGGGAGAGGAGGAGGAATTGGGTCCACAAAAAAGGAAGTGGAGAAAGGATTTGAGGTACTGCAAGGGTAGGAGGAAGTAAGTGGTCAAGGGGGTCCCAGGTTTTGTTAGCCTTCCCAGCCTCTTCTTCTTTTACTTTACTAGCTTGCTTTCCCTCTTTTAATGCATAGACTCTTGTATTTTCCTCCTCTGAGGCGTACTTTAGCCAACAGGTGACATTCTGTATGTGATGGGCCTTTTGCAGGAACTTGGGGCCAAAAGGAAGGTGCATCACCTTTGGACAGAGAAGCAGGTAACTGAGGAAATGTTTAAGGATGTTGTTAGGTCATGCAGAAAGAAAATTAGAGAGGTGAAAGCTTAAGACTTAACCAGAGCACTTCTGTGAAGGATAATAAAAATATTTCTATGAATATATTAATGGCAAAAGGAGGTACAAGGACAATCTCCATTCATTATTGGGGGAGATATGGTTACCAAATATGAGGGAAAGGCTGAGGTACTTAACCCCCTCTTTGCCTCAGTTTTCAGGAATAAGTCGAGTTGTCCCCAGGACAAGTGTTCTCCTGAGCTGGTGGATGGGCACAGGGAGCAGAACAGCCCCCCTGTAATCCAGGAGGAAGCAGCTGGGGACCTGCTGAGCCACTCAGATGCTCACAGGTGTCTCTGGGAGCAGATGGGATCCATCTCAGGGGGATGAGGGAGCTGTGGATGAGCTCCCCAAGCTGCTCTCCATCATTTACCATCAGTGCTGGCTCAGCAGGGAGGTGCCAGAGGACTGGAGGTGCCAATGTGAGCCCATCCCCAAGAAGGGCTGGAAGGAGGAGCTGGGGAACTCCAGGCCTGTCAGCCTGACCTGGGTGCTTGGTAAGGTGATGGAACAGATCACCTTGAGTGCCATCACAGGGCACCCACAGGATGGCCCAGGGATCAGAGCCAGCCAGCGTGGATTTCAATATCTGCACTGATGATCTGCATGAGGGGACTGAGTCCAGCATCAGCAAATCTGCAGATGACACCAAGCTGGGTGTGAGTGTGGATCTGCTGGAGGGTATGAGGGCTCTGCAGAGGGACCTGGACAGGCTGGATTCAGGGCCCAAATCCAACAAGGTGAGGTTGAACAAGACCAAGTGCCGGGTCCTGCATTTTGGCCACAACAACCCCTGCAGTGCTACAGGCTGGGGACAGAGTGGCTGGACAGCGGCCAGGCAGAAAGGGACCTGAGGGCACTGATGGACAGCAGGCTGGACATGAGGCAGCAGTGTGCCCAGGTGGGCAAGAAGGCCAAGGGCTGCTGGCCTGGATCAGGAATGGTGTGGCCAGCAGGAGCAGGGCAGTGATTCTTCCCCTGCACTTGGCACTGGTGAGGCCACACCTGGAGTGCTGTGTCCAGTTCTGGGCCCCCAATTTAGGAAGGCCATGGAGGGGCTGGAGTGTGTCCAGAGAAGGGCAACAAGGCTGGGGAGGGGTCTGGAACACAAGGCCTGTGAGGAGAGGCTGAAGGAGCTGGGGTTGTTTATCCTGGAAAAGAGGAAGCTCAGGGAGACAAGGCAGTGTCAGGGCACAGGTTGGACTTGATGATCTCCAAGGTCTTTTCCAGTCTTGCTCATTCTGTGACTCTCTGGAACCACCCTTGGAGCAGTTGCAGGAGGAGCCCTGGGCCTCCTCTTCAGCAGCTCCAGCAGCCCAGGTCCCTCAGCTTCTCCTGCCAGCCCCAAAGCCCATCCTGTCAGTCCTGCAGAGCCTCTGCAGCCCCTCCTCACTGCCCAGAACAGGGAGCCCCAGAGGCAGACACAGCAGCCCAGATGTGCCCCCCTGGCCTGGGGTGCCTCTGGCAAGGGAGCAGCACCAGGCACTGCAGGAGCCTGCAGACAATTCCTGCAGCACTTGTAGGATGATCCTGCTGCCCAAGGGACGTTCCCATGGTGCCAAGTCAGGAACTGCAATGGGGAGTGGGGCCAGAGAGGAAAGGGCAAACAGGGATGGGCTGTCTGCAGGGGAGGGGACAGGGATGGGCAATAGGAAGAAATCTGGATCAGGAACGAGGAAAGAAAGCAAAGGTGAAGCCAAGGAAATGCTCAGGGCAGTTTGGGGGTGGCTGCCAGGCAGCCCTGGCTCTGAGCAACAGCGTCTGCAGTGGGACAGGAAACTCCCAGCTGATGGGAACAAACTTTCTGGCTGAGTGCAGAGGCCACGACAAAGCTGAGTGCTTTCCCTGGTGTCCCCCAGCCCTTGCTGGCCCCAGGGGCTGATGGCATTTGTGCTGCCTCAGGTTCATGTCCCCACACCAACAGCATGGGGGTGCTCCCCCTGCTGTGTGCAATGCAAACAGGGGCTGCTGAGCCAGTGCTGCCGTGTCTGTGCCTGCAAGGATGGGGCACCTGTGTGAGCTGGGGGAGAGGCCAGGGCTGCAGAGGGGGGATGTTGTTGGCAGCTGCATGAGGACGCTCTGGGACGCTGCCCTGGGCTGTGCAGCGCACTGGGGATGGATCAGCCCCTGCTCTGCTGCTCCTTCCCGTGTGCCCCAGGGCCCTTGCAGAGCCCCAGCCATGCTGTTTGCCCCCAGCCTGCCCACGGCCAGCCTGGGGCTGCTCACGGGGCTTTTCTGTGCTGAGCATTGGCCTGGCCGTGTTCTTGAGAGAGCCTGGGCAAGGAGGCCTGGAGCCCCCAGGGCCTGGGCTGAGGCATCAGCGCTGCCCCAGCAGTGCCCATGGCCTGTCCCTGCTGCAGCCCTGGCACTGCCACCCCCAGGGCTGTGCCCGGCCCCGAGAGCACTCAGGCCCTGCAGCAACACCAGGGCCAGCAGGGCAGCGGGGCAGGGCCACGGCAGCAGCACTGGCAACACCAAGTGCTGCTGCTGCTGGGGCACAGCTGCTGTGCCAGGCCTGATCTGCCCCCAGCTCTGCACACAGACATTGCTGCTGCAGCTCCAGAGACATTGAAATTTTCTGTGGGTCACAGTCAAAGTGTAGAAGAACAAAACAAGATATGGCAGAATCAATGGCTTTCATTTTGAGGCAGTATATAGAAGTAAAACAACAAAAAAGAACCCCCAAAATGAAACCAACAAGAAGTATCAAAGATGAGTTTTATAACAAGTGACTTGCAAAAACTGGCCAGCAGTTTAATGTTTCTGAAACCATCCAGTGATCAGTGTCCTCACTGCAGCCTTGAGCTCCCGGTTCCTCAGGCTGTAGATCCGGGGGTTCAGGGCTGGAGGCACCACCGAGTACAGAACTGACACTGCCAGATCCAGGGATGGAGAGGACATGGAGGGGGGCTTCAGGTAGGCTAAAAAGCCAGTGCTGAGAAACAGGGAGACCACAGCCAGGTGAGGGAGGCAGGTGGAAAAGGCTTTGTGCCGGCCCTGCTCAGAGGAGATCCTCAGCACGGCCCTGAAGATCTGCACATAGGAGAAAACAATGAACACAAAACAACCAAACCCTAAACAGACACCAAGCAATGAAATCCAAATTTTTCTGAGTTGGGAGTGTGAGCAAGACAGCTTGAGGATCTGGGGCACTTCACAGAAGAACTGGTCTAGGGCATTGCCATGGCACAGGGGCAGGGAAAATGTATTTGCTGTTTGTAGCAGAGCATTGAGAAAGGCACTGGCCCAGGCAGCTGCTGCCATGTGGGCACAAGCTCTGCTGCCCAGGAGGGTCCTGTAGTGCAGGGGTTTGCAGATGGACACGTAGCGGTCGTAGCACATGATGGTCAGGAGGAAAAGGTCTGCTGAAATGAAGAAGAGAAACAGAAAGAGCTGTGCAGCACATCCATTGTAGGAGATGGTGCTGGTGTCCCAGAGGGAATTGTGCATGGCTTTGGGGACAGTGGTGCAGATGGCAGCCCAGGTCGCTGAGGGCCAGGTTGAGCAGGAAGAAGAACATGGGCGTGTGCAGGTGGTGGCCGCAGGCTACGGCGCTGATGATGAGGCCGTTGCCCAGGAGGGCAGCCAGGGAGATGCCCAGCAAGAGGCAGAAGTGCAGGAGCTGCAGCTGCCGCGTGTCTGCCAATGCCAGCAGGAGGAAGTGCTTGATGGAGCTGCTGTTGGACATTTGCTGTCTCTGGACACTGAAACCTTTTGAAGAAGAAATGACAGTAATAATTGAGGGGAGATTTCTCTCAGAAAAGTCAAAGCCCTTTCTCATAGACCTGTTCCTGCCACTAATCACCTCCCCCTTGTCTATGTCTCAGAGATCCTCGATCATCTCTCTTGCTGGAGCCCTGATTGCTGCTGGCCAATGCTGTGTGAGGAGCTGGACTTTTAACTGCAGGACACCTGGGAGTCAGCCCTGACCCCTACTCAGCGCAAGGGAACAGTGAGGGCAGGGACCAATCCTGGTGTTTGGACTTGGATAAAGAATGTTCCCCTAAGGCAGAGGAGCTGCATGGGTGAAGGGATGGGGATTGCAGGAGGCAGAATGAGAGATTCTGCTGCACCTGGGGAGAACAGAGTCCAGGGAGGCAGGAGGGTTGTCTGAAGCTTAGTGCAGACTGACGGGAGCTGCTCTGTCCCTCATTCCTCTTCCAGCTGCCCTGCACTTGCACCTTTCTGAGATCCACTCCCATGTTACCCTGGACAGCCAGGAGACACTGCTGAGAGCAGAGGGATCCCTGGCACACAAAGTGGCTCCTGCCTTTGCCAGAGTCAGCAGAGCCAGCAGAGGGCTCATTGCCAGCCTGCCAGGCTGCCCTGCCCAGAGCTCCCCGGGCACAGGGAGCTGGGACACCCCATTGCTGTGCTCAACCTGCACAGGAGGAGCCCAAGGGCTGGGCCTGGCCCTGCAGCTGGAACTGCCATTGCAGAGAGCCCCTGAGCAATGGCAGCAGCAGCTGGGCAAGGCAAGGAGAGAGAGAGAGCCGGGCCTGAGGAAAAGCCTTTCCCTGGCCAGCCCTGGCCAGCCCCTGGCAGGCAGCAGCAGGGCAGGACAGTGGCCCTCAGGCCCTGGTCAGCAGGGAATGGGCACATGGCCGCAGAGATGCCCTTCACCTCTGGGGCTGCTCTGCCGGCCCAGGAGGGACTGAGGGCCCCGAGCCCCCTGGCTGAGGGCTGTGCTGGCTGCCAGGGGACACAAGAGCTGTGCTGCTCAGGGCAGTGTGTGCCCTGCAGGCCAGGCCCGGCAGGTGCCACATCTGCCCTGCAGCAGGGCTTCCCTCAGCACTGCCTCCCTCCCTGCCTGCCCACGGCTCTGCTGCTGGAGCTGTCCCAGCCCCAGCTGCTCCTGTGGCCCCGGGCTCCTTCCCTGCCACAGCTGCCAGAGCCCAGCCCAGCCCCTGGGCCAGCCCTGCCCTGCAGCTGCTCGGCCCTGCAGGGGTTAAAGAACAGCTCCCCCAGCCTGGGCACCATGGAAAGGTGATGCTGCATGGATCTGGAGGCTGGGCAGGTGCAGGCACTTGCTGAGGTGCCCAGGAATCCTCAGGGTGATGGTTTAAGAGTCTCAGCCCCTGCTCTGCCCTGCACAGCTGAGTTTCCATTGCAACCAAGCTGAGTCAGGGAAAAGTGGGAGCCCAGATTCAGGAAAGCAGAGACCCAAGCAGGAAACTCCTGCCCTGAATGAGCTCATGAAAAGTCCCCTCAGAAGGGGCGCCCTGCACTGAGCACATCCTCCTCCTCCTTCTCCTGTGGCACAGAGAAACTGGGAGAGTCCTCCTGACACATCCCCCAGGCTGTGGGCTGTGCTGGCTTCAGGAGATCCCTCCAGGAGCACAGGGGACATTGCCCTGCACCCACACACTCACCATGCACAGGGCTGTGGAGATCTTTCCCCAGGTGAAGTCTCATCTCAATGTCTTCCCAATCCTGATTGCCTTCAGCCTGTCTCTGCCTGGCTCCTGTCCCCTCAGTGCCTGCAGGCAGAGCCCTCAGCCGTGCTGGGCTGGCAGAGGAGCTGGCCCTGGCAAGAGCTGTTCCTTTAAAGCTCAGCAGCACAGACACTGCACAAGGACTTTAATGAGCCTCTTGGGGATTTGGTGTTGTTTACATCAGACTCAGTCCCTGAGAGAGTGTTCAAAAAACTTCTCAAAAACTCAAAGTTAAGTTTAGACTCCAAAGTTTCTTGAAGTATTAATGGGTCCCTCTGAGAGACACGACTGGGAAAGTGTCCCCAGGTTCCAGTTAGAGCAGAACACTGGAGGCAGTGATGACAGCTGGGGACAAACAAGGCCAAAGTGTCTGTGGTGCTGAGCAAAGCTGAATGTGTTTGAGGAATGCAAAGGGCCAAGGGCTGAGCCCCAGGGCCTGGCCAGGCAGATGCTGTCCCTCCCTCCTTGCTCAGGGCTCTTGCCGGGATGGGCACTGGCATGTGGGGATGTGCAATGGCAAGGGCAGGAGCATGGGGCGGCCCCTGCCAGGCTGCTGAGCAGGGACAAGGAGGCCATGAGGCCCCAGGCCTGCAAGGGTCACTTGTCTCCTGCTCCTGCCTCAGGCTGTTCTGCCCTCAGTCTCTTCACAACTGAGACCAGCCTCCATGGGTTCTGTTCTTAAGGCCTGCAAACCCCAGCCTGGGTGATGCTTGGGCCCGCTCCAAGCTGTTTTCACATGAAAAAGTTCTGCTTATTGTCTAAGAACATTGTCAAAGGCTATGAGCAGGCAGAGCTGTCTATCCTGGCAACTTTTGTTGGGAACAATCCTGGGATAGATGGAGTTTTGGCAATCAAATTCCCATTTCTGCCATGGTCCCTGGACAAGAAGTCTGGTTCTTTTCCATTGGAAGGAAGGCACAGAGTCCTGGTACTTCTTAGGCAGATGAGAGGCGTCCACCAGAGGTCAAGGCCAGCCAGAGCTGACAGGTTTTTCTTCTGGGAGATACCCTTGCATACAGGAAATTTTTAGTGAGGAGTACCAATTTTGTCCATGGGCATCCGAAAAGAGAGACAGTTCTTTCCCTAGGAAGGAAAGCATGGAGCCCCAGTGTTTCATGGGCAGATGAGAGGGCAGCCCTTGACATTCTGAGATCAGCCAGACCTGTCAGGTCACCCCTAAGAAGCCAAATCAGCCTGATCTGTTCCATGCTCCCCTGGTTCTTTGAAGCCCCACAATGCCCCAATGCCCCCTTGATTCCATGAGTACCTGAGGTGTCACAGTGGTTACACGAGGCCCTGAAGGGTCCAAATGGTCTCCATGGTCCCACGAGGCCCCACAGAGCCATGGTGGTGTCTGGGTTCCATGAAGCCCCACGGTGTCACCATGGTATCCCAAAGTGTCACAATGGTTTCCATGGTTCCACCAGGTCCTCACAGTGTCACCGTGGTCTCCATAGGAAGGAAACAGCCGAGCCCCAGTGTTCCAGGGGCAGATGAGGGGCAGCCACCAGAGGCCAAGGGCATCAGATTAGACAATGCTGGCAGATTTTGTCTGGGAGCAATCTCTGGATATAGGGAATTTCAGAGGCAGAATACCAGTTTCAGACATGGATGCCTGGAGGAGAAGGACGGTTCTTTTCCATTGGAAGGAAAGCATGGAACACTGGTGTTTCAGGACCACATGAAAGGCGGCCATCAGAGGCCAAGGCCAGCCAGACCTCTCTGTCCTGGCAGCTTTTGTCTGAAAGCAGCCCTTGCATATAGGGAATTTTGCAGGTGGAATCCAAATTTTGGCCTTTTCTGCATAAGTAAGAAGGATGGTTCTTTCCTTTTGGAAGGAAAGCACAGAGCCCAAGTGTTTCAGGGGCTGAAGTAGAGAGAGAAGACACTTGAGAAGCCAAGCCAGACAGATCTCTTTGTCCTGGAAGCTTCCATCATGGAGGAATCTTTGGTTTTAAGGAATTCTGGAGGCGGATTCCCAACATTGGCCATGGGCACCTGATCAAAATGGATGGTTTTTCCTAGAGGAGAGAAAAGTGTGAGGCTCAAGTGTTTTGGAAGAACATGAGAGGTGGCCACCCATGGGCCAAGAGAGCCCAATCTGTCCTCCTAACACCTTTCATCTGGGAGAAATCCTTGGATATAGGAAATTTTGGAGGTGGAATCTCAGTTTTGCCTGTGGGCACGAGAACAGGAAGGAGAGTTCTTTTCATCAAGAAGGAATACACAGAGCCCCAGTGTTTCAAAGGCAGATTAGAGCCAGCTCTTCAGTAACCAAGGGCAGCCAGAGCCGTCTCTCCTGGAAGATTCTGTCTGGGAGAAATCCCCGGAAATAGGGAATTCTGGAGGTGGATTCCCAACTTTGGCTGTGGGTACCTGGATGTGAAAGGTGCTTTTTTTCCAGTAAGAAAGAAAAGCACATGGTCCCAGTGTTTCAAAGGCAGATGAGAGGTGGCCCCTGGATGGCCAATCCAGTCAGATCTGTCTGTCCTGGCAGATTTCATCTGGCAACAATCTTTGCATAGATGGAAATCTGGAGGAGGAATCCTGATTTTTGCCATGGGCACCTGGAGGAGGACAGTTCTGTCCACAGGAAGGAGAGCACAGTGCTCCAGGGGCTGATGAGCCCCAGTGCTGCAGGGGCTGATGAGCAGCAGCCCTCGACATGCCAGGGTCAGCTGGACCTGTCAGGTGGCCCCAGGTGTCCCAGCCAGCCAGGCCTTGATGCCTTGAGAGGCTGCCTAGAGCAGAGGCTGGACAGTGTTACAGGAATAAAGTAGGGATTCATTAAAAGGCCTTCAAAGGATTCACCTGGGGCAGTACAAGAGCCCGGCCGAGGGTACACCCGAGATGGACAATGAGTCACATATTTTCACATTTTTATAGGTTTTGGTCCATTTCCATATTGGGGTTAATTGTCCAATTAGAGCTTCAGGTTATGAAGTCCCATCCTCCCAGTCTTCTCTCGTCAATTCACTGTTTAAACTTTTTGGGCCTGAGGCTGCCACAGTGTTCTTGGCTCTCTGAGGTTTCTAGGTCTCCTACTCCAGTTATGGAAAAATATTTCAAAGAGCTTCTAAATAACATGCACTCCTATATTAAAGGATGTATTTTATTACTGCTCTCTTTGGAGCAAAGACAATTGCAGGATTCTGTGATTGATATTGACCCAGGGTCTCTCCTCAGCAGCTCTGGCCTGCTCACAGAAGCTGTGCCTTCAGCTCTGACCCAGCATGGACAGCCTTGCTCCACATTGCCCAGCCCCATCCTGTCTGTCCTCACTCCTGTGCTTGGAGAGCTGGCTGCACCCAGCCTAAGAGGGGTTTTCCCTTTTTGTAGTTTTTGAAGCAATCTGAAACTCCTGAGTTTCCCCACTGCAAACAGACACACTCCTCAGGTGTGTGCCAAGACCAAGCTGTCACCAATAATGTTCCCCTCACCCAAGGCAGAACTGTGCAGGAAATGTTTTAGACCTTTGGACTCCATGGTTCCATGAGGCCTTGCTCTGTGGCAATGAACTTTTAGTTCCATGAGGTTCCGTACTCAACAGTGATATCCTTAGTTCCAAGTGTCACCATGGCCCCTTGGTTCCATGGGGCCCTGCTGTGTCACAATGGGCTCCATGATTCCATGATTAATGCAAAAGCTTTGCATAAACAACGAGCAACACCATGGTCTCCTTGGATCCGCATTGTCACAACAAACAATGGGTTCCATGAGTTCCCAAACTGTCACAATGGATATTGGGCTCCATGTGGCCCCTCTGTGTCACAAAGGACCCTTGGTTCCATCAGGCCCCACAGTGTCACAGGGGTTTCCTTGATTCTGTGTGCCCCAAAATTTCACAGGGTTTTCCCTTTTCCTGCAGCAACCAGCAGCAAACCCCAGTGCCAGGGTCAAATGTCTGGCAAGAAAGAGCAAAGGGGGATATTTGGAGTCATGGATTTTGCTTTCCCAGGTCACAGTGGTGTGGGATGGGGCCCTGCTGTCCTGGAGATGGTTGAACAGCTGCCTGCCCATGGCAGGGGGTAAAAGACAATGTAATATATGGTAGGGATAATTCATGCTAATAATGTATGGTATAAAATATTGTGAAATCCAGTAGCATGCCTTTGATCATCCCGGCTGGGTGCAGCTGTCTGTTTAGATTCAACAAGTTCCTGGACTCAAGTTAAGATAATGATCGACGCCTTAACATAAGAACAGAAGCTTCCAGGACGATGATCACCAGTTTCCTGAGCCTTCGGGAGCCACCCAAGAGCGATTATCGCCTCGCCGATTGCATCTATCAAGATAATCAGCAGCACCAAACTGATACATCTGAATACACGGCTTCCCTGGAGCCGATTGACGGCAATGGCACACCTGGACCCAGCTTTTGTCCAGCTCTGCACAGGGAAAGAAACAGCAATGCATGTGAACAGTTACAAAGGAAATTTGGACATCTTTGCCTCGGGCAGAATAAACTGTATAAAACCTCACTGCGCAAATCCGCGAGTGTGAACGGGGGAGACTCTGACACTCGAGGGGTCAGGTCCAGGTTCACCCAGCGCCGAACCCGGGCTCCACGCTGTCTCTTTGGCTGTGGTGGTTTTGAAGACTGAAATTTGGTCGCACAGACAAATTAATAAATCTTTGCTAAATTTTTGATAATTTTGGCTCATGATTTGATAATTTATGATAATCTGCTGAAACCCAAAGTGATTTGAATTTGGGGTTCGGGACCCCTTCCCGCCTGGAAGACACCCCAGTGATTTCAGCGGTCTGAGCGGGATTGGAGTCTGCAAGACCAACCAAAAATCACCGAACCGAATCTGAAGCCACAGCAAAAGACGGATAAAATGGGCCCAGCTCTCAGAAGCTCAGCAAGATCCAGGGCACCCCTGAGCCCGAGGCGCTTTTTTTCCCCTTGGAAATTGACATGCATGAAGAATCCACACAGGAAAAGGAACCATGAGTATCACGCGGTTGAGTGGGGTGTGACCGAGCGTGTGTGTGAGACGTGACTTTATCACGAAGCAAGTGTGGACCCCATGATCGCAGTTCCACCATCCCACGAGGGATGTGGTCGGTCACAGGGGAAGCGGATGCTTTTTCTTAACACATGTGGGACCCGGGACTCGTACGGAGTTCAAGGGGGGAAATCAGTCACGGCTGGGGCAGAAAGGGGAAAAGACGGTCCTGGAAAATTCCAAGAGTCCATCTACCTTCTGATCCGGAGAAAACAGGTAAGAAAGGTGGAGATCAGTTGAAAAGTCCATGGAATGGCTCTCCGTTTGACTGAGTAAGACTGGTGACGTTTTCCAAACTCAGGAAATCGACATCGGACAAAGAGTCGGGACTCGCAACGAATGTCCCAGCCGGAGGAGACAAGGTGAAAAAATTCGCAGGAGGGATTTTTGGAAAAATGGAGTTGGGAAAGAGCAGGTTCCAGAGAAAACCCCAGGAAAAATCTCCCCAGGGTCCCCAGAAAGTTCTGCCAGAAATCCCAAGAGATAGTCCGTTGGGGTGGATGCTAGAACATTGGGATGAAAGCCCCAGGAGAGCAGGCAGGTGCAAAGAGAAAATGATACATTTTTGTATGGAAAAATGGGGGGGAGGG